>PVPY01000540.1:0-82601 GCA_002982035.1 Fusarium algeriense
GAAGTTTTATTGATAGCTAGTAAGCTAAACGTTCTATCTACTGTCTAAATGAATGTATATATATTTAGGCGGCTCACGGTGTGGTGAGTCGGGCTCACGGCGAGCCGTAAGTCAGTATCGTAAGCTCCATAGGGAGGCTCACGATGTTGTCATGGATTGAGCGTGAGTCTCCGTGTGATTGGTGAAAATTGAGTGGGGCGCACGTGACGTAAGCGCTTTTACCCATCGGGTCGTAACACTTCTTTATTTAAATATATTAAGAAATAGGTCTAATAATAAAAGCCTCTTAAATGCTTAGCGTATAGTAATAAAGGCTATATAAGAGTTTCTAAGGTATATCCCTTTCGTTATAATAAGTTAAGATTACCTCCTATAAATGCTCTTACTCTAGCTCTTACATTTAAGCCTCTTCCTTAAGTGCCTTTACTTAGGCTACCTATTCTATTCCCTACTATTATAGCTATAATAACTATAATAATAACTATATAAATAGTAATATATATTATAACTACCCCTTTTACTTTTTTATTATTACTTTTATAGGTAAGAGAACTAAGCCCTCCTTAATATAATATTCCTAAGGCTATCTATAACTATTATAAAGCATCCTAAGAGGCATAGCGTACTACCTTACCTTTACGAGCTAAGAAGGATAATAAGGTATATAGGAAAGTAAAAGGTCTACCTATAAAATACTTTAAATCTTTAGTTAAATATACCCTTAATTAGAAGTAAATAAATCGTTAGTATAACCTAGGTATTAGTAAAGGGAAATAGGATTAAACTTAAAAGGAGATTTATATATATCTTAACTTTAAAGAGGCTAAAGAGGAGCATGCCGCTCTTAAAGAATAAATACGGCTTAAAGAGGGGCCTTATTAGGGGCAAAATGGTATATAAGACTGCATTAACGCAGCAGTATATACTAGTTAAGTACGGTAGGTATATTTTAACAATTAGGACCCCTATTATACAATCTAATTAAAGTTAAAGTTGCATTAATTAAGTTCATTATTAGCACTTCTATTGTTACTACTTCGTTTTTCTATATCTACTGGTATAGGCCTTGTGTAAATAGCTTTACTTTTAACCTCTTATTGCTATTTGGGGCTATTGTGATCACTTTAGCTTACATAAGGATATTACATGCACAGGGGGATGTGCGAAGCCCTTATGTGCACAGGGGGATGTGCACGTAACGGTCGCCGTCTGTCCGATGCAGCTTATCTCATATATTGGTTCTGCACATTTACATCCAAACCTCGCCTTCCCATATGCCTACCAATAATCGACTATCTGTCGTCTAAAAGAATTCAAGTTAATGATATTACTAATGGATCCCGAAAAGTTGGAAGCCCACAAGGAAAAGCTCCGAAACATTGCGCAGACAGCGTATGACAGCCGTGTGCCATTCAGTAGCATTACTTCAGATCATCATCGCAAGGTATTAGACAAAGCTATCAGAAATGTTCTCTCAACCGAATTAGCACAGTTCACCTACGCACAAATTATTGATGGTCTCCCCATTGCCGACATCGCCTGGGACCGTCGACTGCCTGGGATCATGGGAGAGCATATCATTGATGATCATCAAACGTTATGCCCTGGCGCACTGGAAAAGGCCCAGGAGTATTACAACAAATGGGACCCTGCCAATCTCAAGTTTGACCTTGAAGTAAGTTATTTCGCAGAGTATGACACTTCGTTCACGACTGACCTGCGCGAGATTATAAAATCCTACCAGAAGGCAGAACCTGGCTCCAAAGCTTTCAAAATCCGTCTAGCCGAGCTAGTAGCCGTTGCTTTGCATCAAATTGCGGTTTGGCTGCATAAACTTGAGCCTCATCTTCACCAAGGAGATATCGAATCCGTCACCAAATGGGAGATGCCACTTTCGAAAACGATGGCCCGATTTCCACCTGGGCCTACGCTTTTCAGCCATCATGACTATCTCGATGATAATATTTATCCAGAAGGCGTTGCAGATATGGTCGGTTACTGGGCTGAGGACCGTATCTTGGGCGGCGTAGCAGTTTTTGAACGGCGCCCTGAGAATCCGGATGAGATACCTAACATCTACTTCCATCCATGCCGAAAAAGTCAAACGATACGGGTGTATCAACTACGGGATGAACAGCAACAGGCTCTGTTTGACTTTCTGCTACAAGACGAACCTTCTTCATCTCCTTCACCTCTCCCAATTCTTGGCGACAAGCAGAACAGGGTGCGCGTTGATGCTCCGAGAGCACTCACGCACCATCACATCTACAGAGACATATAGGAACGCAGGCCATTAACCATAATTGAGATGAGGATTTTTGACAGAAGACCTAAAGACGAGCCTGATTACCCCGAGGTTGGCGATATGATCCGTCGCATCAATGCCCAAGGCGGCATCCCATTACCCCAGCCTCGTCCACGCTCTTTGTCTCCACCTGTGAGGGAAGATAAAGGAGAGAATAAGTACAGAGATAGAGACTAATCTGGAGAGTAAAAGAGACGAAATAACCTAATTAGTATCCCTTTCCTCAATTCTCAGTGTTATCACCCTGAAAACGCTTGCCCTTATGAAGTATAGGCATATCATCCGTAACACCCTTGATCTCATTGCCGCAAAAGAACGCGCTGAAATTTCCACTGAAAATTTCTTTTGCAAAGCCATCCGCGGGAACTTCACCCTTTGTGTGTTCAGCCCCTTCACCAAAGAGGTACAGAGGATCGAGACTTCCAGTCGTGATACTGATATCGTCCCCCTCGGGATGCCAAAAGAGGAACGAGCCGCAGTTGCCGCAGAAACCTCGGGCGATATTCTTTGACTTGTGGTATCTCTTGATTCTTTCCTCTGAATTGCCTTGCCACTCGATGGCCGAGACGGGGACGGTCAAGGTTGTGAGGAAGAAACCGCCCGTCTGTTTGCGACATTGGGTGCATTGGCAAATGCAACCCAAAGTGTCTTTGGAGATATCGTGGTCCTGGGGGAAGGATATCTTGTAGCGGACAGATTCGCATAGGCATCCACCCTCAAGGATCTTGGATGTTGAGGTCGATGACGATGCCATGGTGATTCTTGAACAGTTTTCTGGCTGATTTAAAATCCTCTTACGTCAAGCAAGGCAGTAGTTAAAGCAACAAAGGTGGTCATAGGCAGAGAGAGAAGAGACCGTTCAATCAACTAGAGGGGGGAAAAGGTAAGATAAGATAGTTTGTATAAGTTATATGTTTGTTATGATAAAACTTGGGATTATCATTATAAGCTTAGGGTTAAAATCCTAAAGCTTATAATCGAGCTGAATAGATATGAGATGAAAGGAGACGTCGAACCTAAAATATTCCTGGAGCTGAAGAGATGGTTGCTGAATTTATACCTGTTCCAACAATGACGGCATATCAGGCGGAGAACATGTCAACAACGCCCTTCTCACATGACCTGTAACGTCATATTGATATCGATCAAAAACTTTGAGAAATGCATGAAACATAAACTATTCATGAAAATGGATGGTATTTTTTTCGGTCTAAAATCTATCTGATATGCTCTATTCTATCGCTTCGTCAATCGTCTAGTTCGTCTCACGTATCTCTATTTGAGATGCATAGGCAAGTTCTCCACAACCCAAGCCCTCTGCGCATCAACATACTCCTGAGAAAATGGATAATCAACATAACCGATCTCTGATCCCCTAACGTAGAAAGTCTTGCGGTCGTATTTGGCCAGCTCAACGCCATGCTTGACTCTCCAGACAAAGTCAGGGTTTGAAATGAAGTGGCGACCGAATGCGACGAGAACATCCCACTTGCTGTAGTGCCCGTCAAGAACCTCAGCTGCAGATTCAGGACTGTAGTTTCCTGCGACGATGACAGGTGAAGTGTTGTCCCAGATTTCAAGGATAAAGTCGAGGGTTTGCGCGTCAACTGAAGGATCGTTGTCTGGAGCAAGGAGCTTAGCGGGATCGCCGCGGGCTTCGACCAGAGAGAGGTATGCCAGAGGGCCGATCTTCTTAAGTTCGTTGACGATATATGAGTATTGCTCCTTGATGTCGGATGACTCAGCGCCCTGGAAGGAGGCATATGGTGAGAGGCGGAGAGCAACTCGCTTAGATCCAATCTCAGCGGAAACAGCCTTGACAATCTCAAGCAGAAGACGTGCTCGATTCTCAACAGAGCCTCCCCACTTGTCGGTTCGCTGGTTGACAGAATCAGATGTAAACTGATCGATCAAATATCCATGGGCGCCATGAATCTCAATTATATCACCACCAGCATCGATAACACGTCGAGCAGTAGCGACAAAGTCCTTGATAAAGCCCTGAATCTCCTCCTCAGTCATGGCCTCAGGTGCAGGAGCACCTTCTTCGATTGGCACAGCACTGGAAGAGCGATACTTGAAGCCTCGCTCTTTTTGGTACTCTGGATCAGCAGCTCGGCCCTGACCCCAGATCTGTTGAGACCAGAGGGACTTGTTCTCGTGAACACCGCTAATGACCTTTTTCCAAGAAGCGACTTGTTCATCCGTGACGAAAGCAGGACCTTGGCGCATGCCGGTGTCTTGCATTGAGACTCCGGTAGCTTCTGAGATGATGAGAGTGCCAGGTGTTGAGCCTCGCTCTGAGTAGTATCGCTCAACGAAGGGTTTGGCGACGTGATTGTCATCATGGCGGTAGCGGGTTAAAGGTGCCATAACGATGCGGTGTTCAAGCTGGACATTTCCTACCTGAATTGGCTTGAACAGCCTGCTGTCGGGGGAGATTGTGGTGGTTATCTTTGTGACTGTCATATTGGGTGTTCAGTATAGGTTAAGTAAGAGGTAGTAGTGGAGTAAAGACAAGAATCATGTTTGAAGTACAAGTGCTGTGGCTTTAAAGTTGTAATCATGGTGGAGGCTAGATAAAGCCATGGCATCTTCTTATAGTCTGTGAAATGAAAACTTAGATTGACGATCAACATTATTACCCGGGTCACCTTGAGGGTCTTTGAGATGGGACTATGTCATTTCGTCACTGACTCAGTTGATTTCCAACTCCGAAACTCCGATCTTGGCAGACCCAGTCGGCAATTCGCAAGCCAATGGGACATGCTCCTGGTACTGACAAATCTAGTGGCGAATGGGAACATCTCCTGATCAAGTGGCCCCACATGAATTTCTGATCCCCCAGAAGCCTTGGATTGTCAAGGATGGGAAACTCCGATTCGACATAACAATCGTCTAGCTTAGCAAGACTTATTCTTGGGGTATGACGAGGACAGACATCATGCATGCTCAGGTAAAGCCGTCCAACTTTGGACTCATGCTTATCGTGATGTAACTAAACCAATAGGAATTACTCATCTTCTGCAGCCACATGGCGAGACAATGCTTTGGCAGTCTGATTGTAAGCGTGGCTGCATATTCATAACCTTCATTAAAATCTCACACGCACTCGACGGTGAGGGGTATATAAGGTTGAGATGGTCCATCAGTAGACAGGATATTAATACAAACAATTCAGCAATCCATCAACTCCCAAGACAACAGCTCTAAGCAAATATTCATCAGTATTACTGCTTCACCACTCACACTTATACAACATGTCTCCCCCTCGCCGTGCTCTCATCGCCGTCACTTCTGCTTCTGCCACTCTTTTTGACGGCAAAGAGATCACGGGTCTCTTCATCACCGAAGCTCTTCATCCCTACAAGATCCTGAGAGCTGCTGGGTTTGAAGTCGACCTTGCTTCTGAGACTGGCACTTACACTCCTGACTGGCTCTCCCAGCAGCCAGACTTTCTTAACGGAGATGACCTGGCTGTCTGGAATGACACCAACAGTGAGTTTCGCAAGAAGCTTGACACCATGCCCAAGGCCTCTGAGCTGGACCCTTCCAAGTATGGGCTCTTCTTTGCTTCTGCTGGACATGCAGCTTTGATCGACTACCCCACTGCATCTTCCCTCCAGAACATCGCGGCCCAAGTCTGGGCTAATGGCGGGGTTGTTTCGTCCGTCTGCCACGGCCCAGCCATCTTTGCCAACCTCATTGACCCAACTACAAATGAACCTTTGATCAAGGGAAAGAAAATTACTGGTTTCACTACCGAGGCTGAGTACACCATGAAGGTCATGGACGAACTCCGAAGCTGGGGTAATGAGATGGTTGAGGAAGTTGCTGCTCGTCTTGGTGCAACTTGTAAGTCCCCTTTATCTAGCTGTTGAGCGGCTTTACTAACTGCTTTCAGATGAGCGTGCTCCTGGTATTTGGGATGACTTCCATATTGTTGATGGTAGATTGGTCACTGGCCAGAACCCTGCTAGCGCTACTTCGACTGCTAAAGCAGCCTTGGCCGTGTTCGAGACGCTCTGAGGTCCAGACTTGTGATGGGAGGAGTTTGCGAGTGTATCGAAGTTTGTTCATAAGTTGTTTGCATCATTGGCCTGTTACGTCTACTTAATGATGGAACATCATGAATTCTCCAACGAACATAATAAATCTTGTCATTCATTCATCACTTTGTCCATAATCCCATGCAACGTAATAGACTTCCAAATTAGCACCCAAAGATTAAACCGTAGCTGTATCAGCTGTCGTTCCCGAAATCGCTGGCAGAAGCATGTCCAGATCGGCCCAAAAGTCCACGTTCATTGCCATGTCCAGGAGATCGAAGTCTCCACCAATTGCATCAAATTGGTTGTCTGTCGTATCCGTCAATACTCCCTGTGTTGGTATAGAGTTGTCCAGGAGCGGATTCCGCAAAGGTGCCCTAGCCATCTGACCTGTTCCCAACTCCAGTTGTGCCATGACAGACTCAATGTTCGTGAGTAGCGTTCGCACAATGACTGCAGCTTTCGAAGCGGCATCAAAGCTGGGAGCGAAGATATCCAGCACAGCGACAGTGGTTTTCAGCGCAGAGCGTGTAGCTAGGGAGAGAGGGTGGTTTGGATACGCTACAGCAAATCCGACCAATGTCATCGCCGCGCTCCATTGCCACTGAAAGGCTTCATGCCAGCCGTTGAGGATAGACGATGTAGTTAGTGCCTGATGGTTGATATTGGTCAACTCTATTGCATGTAGAGCACACTTGACCGCCATCTCGGTTGCCAAACTTCCTTGCTGGACAGCAAACGAGATGAACGGGCGATAGAGACCGATGCATAGGTGATGATACTCGAGCTCCAAGTGAAGTCGCTGCCTTTGGAGCCACTGCGGTGCAAATTGCTCGATTTCGAGGGTTGAACCGTCAAAATAAAATGCACTGCCATCTTTTCGGCTGGTTTTCAAGGTTTGAGGTATCTGCTTCGTCCACTCTGTAAGGGCTGCTGTCCGCGGACCCCAAGTCTTTGCAAGATCTTCCATTGTACTGGATTCATCATGAACGGAGTTCCCATCGATGGCGTTGAGCTCATGGCTATAGAAGGCCAGATTGAGAGCCCGCACAGTCTGGTATAGCTTCATGCGCTGCAGATTAAGACTGAGCCATGTGACGTTATCTCCGATGGGAGGAAATGTCGAACCCGACTCAATGGCCGCTTCGAGAGTATCGCTGGGAAGATTAGGCATGGCATGCGAATCACGGATGAGGAACGGACGACCGACTTTTATGTTTACCTTTGAATCAGCCTCGAAAACAGACCACCATAGACGTCTTCTGTGTTCGCGCTCAGGACGTGGCATAGTGGATGGCGGGTCTAGATGTAGACCTAGCATATAAGCTGTGCGGACTGCAAGAGTTATGATGCTGTCTGCCATGTTGTGAAAGGATCCTCCACAAACGTACATGGCGCAGAGCAAATAACATTGTAGGGTCGAGATTGAAGGGCTTTCAACCTCGCAGGCCAAAAGCGCCTGTGCCCTTCTGTAGTACCATCGACCAGCCATTGTTGGATCGTTATCCTCGAGGATATTCCCATGTTGGCTGGAAGGGCGTGCCGACGCATGATATTGCATACACATGGCGACGATAATGTCCACCAATGCCGATGGCTTTCTGGGCGATCCGGCTGGCACATCGACATACAATGACTGATAATGCGTCTTGAATGCCGCCTCATCGACTATGGCATAGATGCATGTATGGTAAGTTTCCCAGAAGAGGTTTATGAAGTACCCTTCTTGGACTGGGGTGAGATAAAATCCTTCCTCATTCACCTTTGTTAGAGGTGCAAGTAGCCTCGAGGAATCTTGCGTCATGGTTGGCTGTTCTAATTGCTCCAAGTTGCTTGCGAGGTGAATGAGCATATGATCAGCCTGAGTGCTGAGGAATGCGCTAAGCCGATGGGTGAAGAAGTAGAGCGACGACGGCCCAAACCAGGCGCTGTGAGGAGATCTGGCTGGTCGAAGATAAACGCCGTCCCAGAATTTGATCTTGTCTTTTTGCTGGGAAGCTGGCCTTCTGAGGGCTGGCGATCCACCAGGTGGTGTCGGTTCTTGCTGCTGTGCTGATCGAGTCTCATTATTTTGTGCTTGTGAAAGTTGAGCTTCCAGCTCTTTCACGCGTCGCTTCAACCTATCGATCTCATCTTGCGCCTGAGGAAGGGTCGTCACAACGGGAGCATTACTGTTACTGCACTCTCGACCACGAGTGCGGCAATTGAGACATGGAATGCTCTCATCGCATTTTATCCGTTGAAGGCGGCATCCGTCGCAAGCTCTGCCGACTTGCTTGCGCTTCCGCCTGAAACCAAGTCGTTGGTGAGCTTCAATTCCTCGCGCGTCTGGTTGACTCATCGGCAATAAAACTGAGGCCCAATTTATGCCTGGTCGTATGTGATTGAGTTCAAGTGAGAAATGCAACTGTCAGAGAGCGATGCGCCCTCATTCTTCTGAGATCGAGTCATGATGAAGGTGAAATGAAGTTCTGGTTGACGCGCTCTGCTTACTGAGGGGGGGATTGTGCTTAGATAATCTAATTTCAGGCTGTGTTTGCACCTGTGAAACGAACAAATATCAGAACATTTTCTAAAGTTGAACGCTTTACAGGTTCGCCACATAATCTTTCGGGTAATGAGGAGCAAAAAGAATTAGATATGTCGAAGCAATTAATGTTGATATTTTCTTCGCGGTTAGGTCATGTGCGCTGTCGGGGCGATAGCCTAGCGCGTTCCACGAACTTTCGATGTTGACGTAGTTTATCTTTTATCAGGCGCCGGGGAACTACTCAATCTCCCCGTTACAAAACTTTCCGTCGTGATTCATATCTGTTTCGCTATCATTTCTTTTCGTGATAGATCAATTTTAAGACACCTAATTGATGTCCTCCTCTACCAGCGCGGATGCTGCGGATATCTCCCTGGTAAGCCATCGGCCAACCTACATCCCTGTCAACATTAGTCTTCTGACTTGGACAGGCCGCAGCCTTCGCCGCGCTGAGCGTTGAGTTTGTAGTGCACCCATTCGATACTCTCATCACACGCATACAATCGCCTGAATATGTGCCTAAATACAGGAGTCATGAGGGGAAACTCCAGCCTGCTCTGTTCCGAGGTCTCTATCGTGGCCTGACACCAACTGTCGTCACCACTATCCCAGCATCCGTGACTTTCTTCACCATCTACGAAACCGCGAAATCTGCTCTCCAACCCGAGAAGGGCCTCAAACCAGGGAGTCTACCGCAAACGGCTGTTCATGCGGTCAGTAGCGCTCTGGCCGATATGGTGGCATGCGCTATCATCAACCCATCAGAAGTACTGAAGCAAAATGCCCAAGTTGCAAGATTCTCCGAAGGCGGGGCCCAGCGCAATCCTATGCTAGCTTCACTCAAGCACTTCACAAGGCATCCTTTGAAGCTATGGACAGGATATACGGTCTTAGTCGCTGGTAATCTCCCACGTACCAGCCTCACGTTCTCTATATACGAGTATCTCAAAGGAGCTTGGCTTCGACGATCAAACAAATCCGAGAGCATCATGGAACAAGTCAAGGTCAGCGGAATTACAGCTGGCATTGGAGGCTCCCTAGCGTCACTTCTGTTCGTACCAATCGACGTGATGAAAACCAGGATGCGTTTGCCAGAGAAAGCTCCCCCGAGCCATCCTCTACAGCCGGAAGCACTATTCACTTCATCACTGAGTCGGGAGAAAGCGAGAAAGCCCGAAACGCGCGGTCCCGTTTCGATAGCGAAAGGTATTCTAGTAAGGGACGGAGTCTCAGGACTGTTTCGAGGCGCAACCGTCACTTGCATAGCGGCTGCAGTTGGCAATGGCCTGTTCCTGGGCTGTTATGAGGGTCTAAAGCTGTATTACGTTAATGAAGCTTCAAAGCATGAAGTTATACAGTTATAGTCGTCATAGGATCGTCTGTGCAGAGAGGCAAACTGTATGATAGGCGTAATTGGAAACATCTGGCCGCGGTTATATTTATTCTGTCGTTTCGCAACCAACTCGTGATGTAGAAGAGAGTAAATACTAGGCTTTAGTCTCCAGCCCGAAGAAAAGACGAGATATTGCCTTCCGAACAAGTATTGCTTTTCGGTTTTGTCAATTAGACATGAAAATTTAACCAGAGGGATTTTATCATCGAAGTTCTTTTTTTAATTCAAGTTTTTGACCGCCATTGCCGCTGATGGTTGGCACTTGGAGGTCAAAAACTTGAATCAATATTTCTCCTAGAGTACGATAGCCAGCCATTAGATATAATGAAAATTATACCTATAAAACATAACTGGAGTTTAAGTCCGCCCTTCGGAGAAGAGTAATAAAGTCTTGCAATCAAAACGCGTGGGCAAATTTATTGTTTTCAAAAATGATTATAAGTCGGTCTGGAGCGATGTATAACTTTGCCCTTTTTTGGCAATGGTATGCGTGCAGAAGTGATGTGGAGCAGACGAGACCAATAGCATGCCTTGTCAAAGCTGAGGTGTTAGCAGAACTAACGGGCGTAGAGGTTGTGTATCCAGATTCTCTACACTCAAGAGATCTAGCAATCTGAGTAGCCAGTAGAACAATTAAAAGATAATCCATTTTGATCAAAGGAGGTTAGAAGCTCAAAGAAACTCAAAGAGAGGCATATTGGAAGAATATTGAGTACGAGTTCCCAAATAGCAGAAATATTCCCGCAGCACTTAGCTTAGCACATGGTACTAGATGATTTGAGCAACTCCAACCGGCATTTGCACTATGTGCACCAAGTAAAGCTCATAACAGGATAAGACTCAAATGATCCCCGCAGGGTCATTTATCATTGATACACTCGACCTCCCCGTCTTTGAACCTTCGTTCAATCTCACCAATCTCACCAATCTCTACATTCTCGAAACAATGCGATAAGAAGCCAAGATCGCTTATCTGGTGCTCATGGCCGCAAATCACTCTCAACTCATTTTTATGCTCTTTCCTTCAACATGGCTGACATGAGGTACTCCCAATATCCATCAGAAAAGTCGTCAGCTGACAACGAACAGAACTGTCCCACCGGAACCAGTCACAGAAGCTTCGGAGGAAGCACAGACGGAGATGAATGGATCTACAAAAGAACTACCAACGCTAGACGAGGCTGTAGCTGGTAGCAAAGTCTTCAAGCCTTTCAGAAAGCTTGATGCATTCATATCTCACCTGAATCGCTTGATGCATACCCGGGAGAGCCATGATGCTCTAATTCTCTTTCTGGCCTACGCGGCACACTTCATTGCGACAGCACTCGAAACTCCATTGCCGAAAGGCCTTCAGACTGGTATGGTCAGAATTAGCGATCTGATCAAGAAGATTTTACCAGGAAGACTGTCTTCACCCATGTCAACCTCGAAGGAAGCACCGTTCCTGGCAGTACTGCCAACCTACAAGATTGTCCTGGCTGAACGATTCAGAGCGTTGTCAAATATTCTGGATGATTGGCAGATCATCACCAGGTTATGGGGTCTATTTGCAACATGGACAGACGCAAAAGACTTCATACACAGTTTCAAAACGCCAGAAGCCGATTCCAACCAGGATGGAAAGGACAAAAGTCGATATCTTGTTCAAAAAACCATAAGGGCTACATATGTCATGGGACTCTTCGGTTACTATGGCCTGGAAAACCTCGCGTGGCTTACGAGACGTGGGGTCTTCAAGTGGTCAGAAAAGACCGAGTCGAAGCTCATGATTTGGTCTCTCAAGGCTTGGGGCGTCTATGTGATGTCGGAAATGGCACAGCTATTGTACGACCGATCAGAACGGAAGCGTACCGGGGAAGAGCAAGATCAAGAAACGAGGACACATTGGAGAACGAAATTTGTTCAGATGATGCTTTATGGGCCTTTGACTGTTCATTGGATAAGAGATGGCACCCTATTTCCGGAGATTATAGCTTCCTTTTTGGCGGCTTATACAGAATTCTTAACTGTTAGAGGACTGTGGAAGGAGACTGCTGAGTCTGGTGATCAAAGTGTACCGACCTAAGCACCTAGAAATATCTTCCTTAACAATATGAAACCCTGGATCAACTTTCGGACCTAGCTTCGATACCAGGCATCGGAAAGTCGTCAGTCGTAAAGTGACCTTCTACAAGGACATTGCTGCTGCATCAGCCGCCACGGAGAAATCATTGGAGTCTAATGCCAAGCCCGTCAGTTCACATGTCGGATTGATTACAAGGACAAGAACGACAGGAAATCACGGGACTCAAGAAACTGGATCATTCCTGTCGACTTCACCGCCTGTGGCTTCAAGCTCGCCTACCCCCGTAGGAGCAATCGTTGTCGGCGTTGGAGGTCTTACCCTGCTTGCCTTTATTGGCTTCTGTATCAGGCTCACGAGCCAAGCTACACAAGGATATCATGTCTTTTCTACGACAGATCAAGCCCAGCCATGCCCTAATATAAGCAGCAGCCTGTCACCCAAGTTGACGGCGATGTGACCTATCAGCCATTGGCCTCAGAGATGTCCCCAGAGGCAAAGAACAACACGCCTTCTCCTGGAAGCTCAACTGCGAATCAGATTCCCGCTTTCCGGAATGGTGCCCTCCTGACAGCAGTGGATGGCTTCTATAAGAGCCTTGACCGAGTTCCACCGAGACAGGATTTGCGGGCACAAATCATATATCGACGTTGCGAGAGTAAAGTTTTATGTTTCCAAGCTAATCTACTTGATTTCTTCTTCAGTTAACGGGCTTGTAGTCTGAAAGAAGGAAAAGCTTAAAAATATGGCAGTCCATGCCAAAATTCGCAATTTGCCTTTCAAGGTGGCACAAACATTCAAAAATCTCATAAACTGTATAGCCACGTGTGACCTGCACGTCGGGTACAAATCAAAGTAATCATCATCGATTCAAATAAAGTCTCAGTACTCTGCTATGTGATTCTCAGCCCGGAATGGTCAATCATAATGCAATAGATCTCACGTGCTGTATTCTCCACGCAGGCTCGGTTCACGCCTGATATGGCCGGGTCATTGGCTTATGCCACCTAATCTCATAGCACCGAACGAAGTCCCGTAACAAGAAAAACTGCAGTATAAGTCAATCATTTGGCGCTTTAGGTTTATCTTGTCAGAAATGTGATCTTGCACTCCAATCTTGAGGATCATTCTTGTCAACATGCGTCTGATCCTACTACTGTCCTCTCTACAGGGCTTTGTCCTAGCTAAGAAGAGCACCTATACTGAGGCAAAATGTAGCACCAGACTCGGCACAGTTTCTTTGGATAAAATTGAGACTACAACAAAAATCGAAAGTGTCAAACAGAATGGGCGCTGGCCTTCTTGTATTGTCTCCAGCCGTAAGACGAAATGGAGGACCCCTGCTCCCGTCACCGCTACTGTTACCGTTACAACCACCTCTGTTGATTGGGTCATTGCTCAGAAGACTGATACAATGACTACCACGATGACTGGTAAGTCACCGCTCTGGCTATTACTTTATCGGCTAATGTCGACAAGATACTGAGACGAATACCGATCTGAGTACCATTACCAACACTGCTACCAAATATAGCACCACAACGGTCACCACTACCCCAACGACAACAGTCCCAGCACCAGCTGGATTCACACCTATTGCCTTGGCATCCGGATATGTTCCTCGAAAGCTGCGTCTCGCCAAGCGAGCTCCCTGCAAGAAGTGCAAAGCCTGTACATGCAACCCATATATGCCGGAATGCAATCCACATATGCAGGAAAAAGATCCCGCGGAGAAGAAAGGTAAGAAGGCACAAAAGCGTGAGGGGAAGAGAGGCCTGAAGGAACAAAAGCACAAGGGGAAGAAAGGAGTGCGCCAAGAGTGTGCTATCAAACTTGGCCCTAAGAATGCTACAAATCCATACCATGAGCCTGATGTATATCCACAAAAGGTCGAATGCCTTCAACTCGTCAAGATTGTCCATATCAAGGATGTCAGGCCTCCGACTTGTAAAAAACGTGCGAGGACTTTTACACTCGAACCGGCAACCATTATAGAACACACAACCAGGACTGCTGTTGCCACAAGTGTTGTCACTGAAGCTGATGCTACGGTGACTGCTGACGAAACCAGCACATTGACAATGACAGTTACTTCAATTGTGGAAGAGATGATCACAACAACTGACATTGGTACGTCCTTTCCGGTTTTGCTGTATGTCACTTACTAACCAAACTTGTCTTCCAGAGACTCAGTCTGCGACAGCCCCAACGGTCACTTTCTACGCCGCCTGCGCCAGTAACAATATTGTCAACTCAGATAATGGAGGGAATGGAATTCAAAGGGTGACTTATGATGACGGCAGCGGCCAGAATCACCTCATCAGACTCCCTCCGTCTTCTCCTTACACTTGCTGCTCTCTGTGTCAAATCACACAGAATTGTATCTTTTCAGCAAACCTGCCCGGTGCATGTTATATTGTCATTCGGAATACATGTCAGGGTAGCAGCCCGTTCGGCAGCTACTTTACAACAAACACAGGTCAATCCCCTGCAAATGGATTTTCTTTGAGTAACGGCCCTTGTGGCCAGATCGCTAATAATGGTAATGCTTGATTGGACATATAACAGTTATTCAGGTACATCAGCGGCAGTAGCTTTCAATATACGTGGTTGTATCTGACTGATAACTGCCTGAATGATATCTCGAGAACATATATCTCTTGGCGGATCGTGTGGAATACCAGGTCATCCATATCGAGGCTAGTATCGTCGGTTTCTTCTATCTCAGTTCTCCTGTCGTCGCCGGCGGCTAAATCCGAGCATGTTCTCCTAAAATACTGATCGATATCTGTAAAACCATTATCGCAATTTTCCACGGGAGTTCGGCACATGAACCCCACTGGCCGGCTACTAACCGGTCATAGCATCTCCTTTCGACTAAACCATACTTGGAAAGACGAGGCGACGTCTACCGAGTCATCGAGTAGAAATCTCACCATTCGATAACAATGGCGACCCCAAATGCGACTGAACCATGTCCCTCGGCTTGGACAAGGTTCGCCTAACTTTTGCTCTCGCCCCAGATTCCCCAGAAACCCCGGAAGTTAGAGATAAGACGAATGGGACGATAGATATGACTGAGAAATTGCGGTTATTGATTGCCATTTAGTTTGACTAAAGATTGGAGGTGCCACGCGACAACGGAGGTTGCGACGCGCCCTATCTTGGTGGTGCTGATCAAGACTAGACTATGGGAGCACGTCTGCTCTTAAGAATGCGACCGCACCCATGAAACATCGTCCCTGTCCACTCTTGCAACGTCCCCTAATCCTCCAATTTGTCTCTCCATCAAGAAATACTTTTGAATAGCCGCGCCACCTCGACGGCTTCATTGATAGTGGTAGCGAATGACCACAAAAGCCCCCCAGCAATACACCAATATCCTCCTCAAACAGGAGCATCGGACCTTCATCCTTGCATCCCGTCTTGATCTTCGAGCCTAATCATGAAAAAAATGGCCGAGAAACACGATATTCCCGATAATATGTCTCTGACGCCCTCCCAGGCGGCTGGCAAGACATTCGCCACGAATCATCTCCATGGAGGTGAACAGCTTGAGAAGCGATACAGTCCTCTGTCTGTCCTTGCTTTCGCTTTCACGACTACGAACTCATGGATGGCTTTTGCGTCAGGTATTGCAGTGCCTCTTGCTTGTGGTGGAGGGCCCTCGATCATATATGGCTTGATTGTTGGTGGCATCATCATGGCCACCATTAATATTGGCTTTGCTGAATTGGCTTCCGCATTCCCTTCTGCTGGTGGGCAGTATCATATTGTCTTCATGGCTTTTCCAGCATCTACCCGACGTGTTGCTGCTTTTTATACTGGTTGGATCTCTATCATCTACCTCATGGCTGCGACGGCTTCCTGCAACTTCTTCGCTGCCAGCTCTGTTCTAGACCTTGTCCAGCTCTGGCATCCGCCATATACCATTGAGGCCTGGCATACGTACCTGATGCACATCTTGCTCTGCATCATCGCCTTTGCCGCCACGTCACGATTCCCCGCTGCCATCGGTCGCTTGACCACGACCATCTTCTGGTTGTCATTGGTAGGCTTCATCGCTTCTATGGTAACTCTTCTTGCTGTCAGCAATCACAAGCAGTCGGCTTCCACTGTTTTCAAGGAGTATAAGAACGTCAGTGGATGGGGAGATGGCTGGGCTATGATCACTTCCATTACTGCCTGCCTATGGGCCTACAGTGGTGTTGACGGTCCAACTCACTTGGCAGAAGAAGTGCCGAACCCCAGTAAAAATGTCCCCCGTGCTATTTTCTTGACTATTGGTCTGGGTATCACGACTGTCGTCGCTTGGACCATCGCCCTCATGTTCTCCATCAAGGACGTCGATGCTATCATTGAGTCAACAGTACCTATTCTTGAGGTCTACAACCAAGCCCTCAACAACAGAGTCGCTACAACTATCTGGACAGTCTACTACATCGTCATGTTCTATGATATCGTCTTGAACTTGTTTATCTTCTCTGGTCGAACAATCTGGTCGTTTTCACGCGATGGAGGGGTCCCGTTCTCTGGATTTCTGTCACATCTCAACTGGGCCAGTCCTGTCCGAGCTACTGCTGTTATGCTCGGCCTCCAGATCATCATCGGAGTCCTATACGTGGCTTCTAGCACGGCGTACAACAGCTTCATCGGTCTTACACTATTTGCCCTTAACATCACTGTCACTCTTCCCCAGGCTGCGTTACTTGTTCGTGGACGAAGTTGTCTCCCCAAAAGATCCTTTTCGCTCGGTAAGGCAGGTTACGCTGTCAACACTGCGGCTACATTGTTCGTCGCGCTGTTCTCTGTCAGCTTTTGCTTCCCCTCATTTATGCCCGTTGAGGCGTCCTCTATGAACTACCTTATAGTGGTCATGGCGGTTGGTCTAATATTCACGACTGCCCTCTGGTTCGGTGGCTTGCGAAAGACGTTCACTGGGCCCCAAATCAGTCTGGAGGGAGAATATTAGCACATGTGTTTTCTGTATCGGAGTGAACTACTTATTTATATAAAGCATTGTTGGTAGCTAGCTGTATGTACCTCTCAAGGGAATTTAAATTGACGCATTTCGATCCTCCATCCTTTCAATGCTTGACTGACACAACATAGCCACTCGTCATAAAGAGGCCATTGTAACTGGAATATCTTGAACAATGTTTCTATTTTTCAATTTCATGATTTGCTTTCCGAGTTATATACATGCCACACCGAAACCTTCTTTCCTGAATAACCTCTAAATGCAAAATCTCGGCTCCCCAACTCCACGGTCCCTCGTGGAACCCTATAACTTCATGACATATTTCCCCTCCAACTATTTCTTTGTTAGCTTAGTCAAATTCATCAAAAAGGCATTTTTACTAACCTGGCCTTTGGACATCTCCTCCATCAAACTCTCAATATCCTCAAGGTCAGCCCACTTGATCTTGGGAATAACCAGTCTCCTCTTCACAAACTGTAACGCCTCAAGGATATCAGATCTCGTACCAATTGCTGAGCCCTTGACCGTCCAGCCATTGTCGATGAACCAGAGTGGATGGAACGAAATCTTGATATCTTCCGGTAGAATGGATACGCACATTAATGTGCCGAACGGGCCAAGCATGTCGAATGCTTTCTGGTAAGCAGCAGTGGCGGTAGCAGTAACAATGACCGCCTGGGCCCCACGGCCGTCTGTCAGATCCTTGACTTTCTTTCCGGGATCTTCGCCAGAGGTAGCATTGATATAGTGCTCGGCACCTTGAGACTTGCAGTATTCTTCCTTCGATGCTCCTGCGTCAATTGCGATCACTCGATAACCCATTGCGTGGGCATACGCAACACCCAACGCTCCTACGCCGCCTCCTGCACCAGAGATGACAACCCATTGTCCAGGCGTAACATTGCAGTTCTTGATGGCTTTATAAGCCGTGACACCACCACAAAGGATGGGTGCGATCTCTTCATCAGGTATATCATCGAACGTTGATGGAATGCGAGCAAGGTACCGTAATGGCACGAGAGTATACTCCGCAAAGGTGCCATCGTATGCCTTAGCAGAGTGCCAAGCTTCAACGCAGCGCGTCTCACCCTCGTTGGCGATGTCAACGCACATGTTGCATGTTCCACAAATGTCTCTGATCCAGGCTATTCCGACTCGCTGACCTATTTGGACGCTAGGGTCCAGATTGGCTACATTGGAGCCGAGCTCTGCAATTTTGCCTACACCTTCGTGTCCGAGAATCTTTCCAACAGGTCCCATGTGGCCAAGAGCCATGCCGAGATCAGAGCCACATAGACTTGTCAGTGAAAGACGGACCAAAACTTCATTGGGACCAGGGACGGGGCGCGGAAGCTGCTTGATAGCAAACGTGGGCTTGGCATGGTGCTCTTGCGATGACTGCTGATGTCAGTAATTCAGTTCAAGCACTAGAAACAAAGAAGTGACATACAGTGAGAACAGCAACTTTGTAAGTTTCCGATGTCATTTTAACGGTGTTGCAAAGGCAAATATGTAAGGTTACAATTAGGTTTGTGGGATGCAGAGGCTCCAGATCTTAAGTGACAGTAAGGAAAGGCTGTCCCAGGCCGGGATATCCAGTCGGGCAAATCACCCCGCGTTTCCGACTTCGTGGAATCACGAGAATCGCTAATAATCGTCATCCAAATACGGCAATCCTCGCTTTGGCCGCCGGCCACGTCCGGTCCGGGTCGTTTCAACATTCCCAACACGGGAAAGTGTGCGGAGATGACGTCCCTGGATATCGTCATGGCAATTGTGGGGTAATCCCGCATCCTCCGTAGCGTTATCGACCAGAAGTACATTCCTTTTGAACTATCAGTTCTGATTGGGGTATATCGCTCACCAGAGAAGAGGGTTGGATGTCTCTGACGAGTGGTACTTGAGTTTGATCGATTACCCCACATCACCAGTTCTGTTCTTCGTCCCACATGGGGCATGACAAGCTCGTAGCTTTAACTTTGCTTGCTGAACATTAATTCTAATAATTGGCAACTTCGCGTGGTATGAATCCAGGCGCGTTTCTCTCAGATCAGTATTCTATCAATCTCATTCAAGGCCCTAGATTTTCGTGTTTACCAGAATGGAGCAGTCAATATTATATAAGGATTCTCTTGAATTCGTACCATCACTTAACATGAAGTTCTTCCCAGTGGGGATTATCATGAAACTTAGCCGTCATAAGTTCCCCTTCCATCACCCCTGAGCAGTATGTCTCTCCAATGCACTGATATGTCCCCTTATCCGCTTCCCGTAACACCATAGGAACGTCCATTCCTTGTATGATAAAGCAAGGGTCTTCGGTTTTGGCAATCAAGGGAACCAAAGCCATTCTTCCTCGAGCTGTCATTGCCAAACGCCGATCTTTTGCTCTTGGAAACGACCGCTCGGCATTGGGGAGACTTCCACTTCCATCCTTACGCTGAGGAAAAGGAGATGCAGTCTTAGTACCAGCCTTTCTTCTAAGTGTCTCGCAATACAGCAGCAGGTCATCGACGTAATCTTTGGAAGCAGGACGTCCACGTGCAAGAGTCAGACTAAAATACCAAATCAACTCATCGGGAGATGTGGAAGACTTCTCAAGGAGCTCGAGCCATATTGATTCGATGGGAAGAATGTTGCTGTCGCCTAGGTGAGGCTTCCAATCCTCCACGTCACCTTGTATATCGACAAACACGAGCTTCGACGATACCCACGCAACGGTATCAAACTTACAGCCCATGATAGACAAGATATCAGGCGATGCAAATATTGGACTGAACGGGAGACTGCCCAGGCTTGCACGGTAGGGAATTTGGCGATATTCGTAAGTCGAGATGAGATGCACAGGGCGAGCGCTCGTCTTGTCATATGTGTTCCAGCGTGGGGCCCAAGTTGGAATCGTGCAGTCCTCAAGCTCCTTCTCTGAGTCATGAACAACCATTGAAAGCACATATGGTGCTTCTCGAGGGTTTACCAGAAGTGCTTTCGCTGCCCTGATCTGCTGATTGCTCCACGGTTCACTGTAATCCGGCGGGACCATTATCTCGCCATCGACGTAATGAGCCAGCGGACTACCAAGCGAAGAGTAAATAACGTCTCGCTGGTCTGTGACCTGAAGAGATCGCGCGCAGAATAAGAGATCAACGTAAAGTTGTTTCTCCGGGGGGCGAAGATCGTCCAAGATCCTCTTGAAGAATATCTTGTCTCGCCAAGTTGGTCGGTTGTCAAAAGTGTGCATGATGTCTATGAAAACATCACTAATGAGTTTACCGACCCCCACTCCCTTACTCAGAACTGGTGCGTGTTTTGAGTAGGCCAACCAGCTTGCGATACTGAGAGCTTCGTAGAAATGAACCTGATGTATACCCCAGCAAAGAAAGCAGTCATGAGCAAGTGCTGCTTCTTGCACAATCCTGTAGAGTCGAATTTATTAAACACATGCCATGGACGGGGATAGCTACCAACGACGACCTACCAAACACGATGGAACCAAGTAAGATCGAATAGCTGAGCAACAGACTTCCACTCTCCAGCGGCATTCGGCACGCCTATTAGCTTCGTATCGTTGATGAGATTGCTCATGGTCCATTCGGGCTGGAATTGCTGTTCCATGGCTTTCCGGGTATCGCTGATCAAGCGAAAACAGTCTTCAGCCACGCTGTTGTCATCTTCACCAAGCCAGCACAGCACACTTTTTGCTTCGCGAAAGATGACATCCATTTTTCGCACTTGTTGGCTTTTCTCACTATCATCTTTCTGGTTGATACATACTGCATCCACCCAGAGAGATCGCGATGCATTCTTCAAGCGAAACGCCCGCAGTCCAAGCTCAAGATTAGTCGTTACCGGGAGTGCGCGCCCATCGCAAATGATCATAGTTGTAACATCTGGGCGACCCCAAACATACGAAACTGCTTCGTATCGACCTTCTGCACCTCCCAGTGATGCTTCCTCTAAGGTACAGCGAATCACATCACTGTCAGATCCCGGCTCGAGGTGCAGAATACGAATTGAGTCAGGGTATGACAAGGCCTGATGAATGTAAGTCTCTACAGCCGGATCCATATTGAGTTGGTACTGGGTAAGATGATGATGTACGAGTTTGAGCAGCTAGAGAGGAGAATCAAACAGACACCTTCAGATTCAACATGGCTGTATGTTTTACTGCCGTTTACCTTAATACGTTACGAGGTTCCAAAGCCGAATTGAGAAACTTGCAGGTGTTTTGGCGTCACGCCGGCCGACTCGCAGCCCAGTGGCACAGAACGTCATTGTGTGACACAAAGCGGTAGAATAATGCCGCAGGCCAATTTTGGATCTCACGTAATGTGATAAAGTACATTAGCTCTTTAAAACAAGTTACCTATAGCCTAAAACATTTTGTCGCACATTCAGATCTCTTGTATGCAAAGTAGCCGAATGTATCAGAATGGGTCTTCAAATCGCCATGATTCTCCACCATGATCAGATTTCTTGTCAGTCTCACGGGAGTCTGCCTCTTGGGTATCGTACTCCTCATTAGAAGCCACTGTGTCTGAAGCCTCTGGTGTTCTAGGACGTGCGTACCAATCCGGTTGCATTGCATCACGAAACGATGTCCCGTAGGTGTCAGACTCTCCGTAGTAAACCCCACCACCGCTTGGTGGAGACTCGGGTTGCTTTTCATCTTTCTTCTCACGCACAAGCGCAATTTCTCTACCAGTGCCCGGCTGCTCAGATTGATCGTTGATGCGTTTGTAAAGAGGCATTTGGATACCCAGTACCGACGACACCATCAAAGCTTCTTCATCTAGTTCAAGGTCTTCATCGATCAAGTCTTCAGGTTTGGCTTCAGCAATGTTCTTGTACGTTATACCGATGTCATCAGTTTGGAAGACTCTAGTGATTGAGCCCGCTTCAAATGGTCGGTGCTTGCTGACAAGGTTGGTTGGGAACTTGGTCTGGCTCTGGACGGATTTGTGGTTTATGCGAAATGCGAGGTCTTCTGCGAAGGTGTGACAGTGATTGAAGACAATATTGTAGTTGATGTTTGAGTCGATTTGATCTTGGACGAGTTCATTGGCTGTCGGTTGCGTTAGATGGCCCATTTGACATTGTACTATGATCCAAATCATACCGATCTTGTGAATCTCTTCGTAGGAACGATCCGTGAAGCCGTAGTATACGGATCGCCATCCAGCAGGTAATCCTTTGTACTTTTCAGGATCTTTCCTTGCCAGGATCTTATCCTTTGTGGTAGTGCCAATGACGACTCCGTCATGTCTGTCATACACATACCCTGACGATTGCGCATTCAGTGGTTCACCATTCAGATGCTGGCCCACTTCAGTCACTACGACCCTGGCGTGATGGAAGGGTCGCAGTGAATTGCTCGTCTCTTTGGTTGGCTGGTACTCAATAAACACTGCACGAAGCTGCATTGTCACATGCAGGTCAGCCGCAGCTCAAGGTTATGAGTGGTGAGACATGCCACTTACCCCAAGCGGCTTCTTCTGTGATCTTTCAGCAGCCGGGTCCTGGCTGGGTGTTTGGTTGACATTTCCCATATTTTAGTAGGTGTCTATCGTGAATTTCAGAAATCTGTGATTAAGATGCGATGAGTTGGTTGGGCACAAAACCTGAGGAGGTATAAGCTTTATATACACAATAACAAGGCTCTCAGTTGCCTGATACAACCGACGAATCTCAGCTGAAATTTATTTATAGCATTACCTCAATTGCCAAGCTTTGTAGTCAGGGCTCAAATGTGTTGTCTGTCATATCCTACTCCCAGCCTCCGTTTTTATGCGGCCTGGTTTCTGGTTCTACTTTCAAGCCTTATCTTGGCCGCCCACCATGTCAAGTTGTGTAACTGCCTTGACAAATGGTATTCATTGGAGGTCTTCATGGCCAGTAAGCGACCTGTCAAAGGCTGACGCATACCATGGTCTCTCCACCTGCAAGATTGTGATGTGGCTTGCCTAAGCTGAAACTTGCCGCCAGCCTGATTGCTCCCTCATCTCCTACCAGAATCCTAGCCGAATCTCTGTCAATGGATTATCACGAACTCAACAATTTACTGGCATTCGGCTTTCGCGCCCAAGTTTCGGATGTCCTTACTATTGTCTATGATGGTTACACCACTAAACACCCTGAGCAGACAAGAACCATTTCGCCACAATCCATCGCATTCTTGGTCATGTCTACCTTCCGTAGCCGTCTAGTGTCTCATGGAAAAAAGCCGCAATTGCTTGGCAGTCAGATTTATGCAGCCATCATGTATTTGTCGCATTAAGGCGCATTAGGGAGGCCATAAACTCAAGGACCTCGATACTGCGTGACAAAAAGACTTAGGTAATCTCATGGTAATTTAGCATAATGGATGAGTTTAGTTATTTTCGCCCCCTTATTCAGGGTCTCCCGTCTTTTTGCTCATCGGTGGGCGCTTAAATCTTGTCCGCCGAGGAGCTGCTTCAGAAAATGCATATTGGACAGACATGTTGCCGATCTATTGGTGCCCGCTCTTTCATTTGCGAGATTTGATGGCGAATAACCGTGTCTTGGCGTATACATACATCTCCAGATCGATCTGATGTCTTCCGCAACCACTTTCCCTGCAAATCCCAACATGGCTGATGTTAGTGATTCCTATTACCCTTCTGATGAAGAGATCAGACGATTCTGGGATGGTCAAGTGAAAAATGATGATAGGAGCCTCAATGTTCCAACTGGCTTCCCGCTAAAACTCGAATCATCATTGACGTGGAAAGGAGAGGACATCCAAGGCAAGGAAGCTGAATGGAGGACCGAACTCTCTCAAGACGACATATCTTCTATTGAAATCGCTTTGGAAGCTTTTGAAGGTTAGTATATATCTACAAAGGCGCACTCACGTCCAGTTTCACTAAATCCATTCAATCAAGCGAAGTCTCACGATCTTTCCCAAATCTCTTGCGAAACTTTCCCGTTACCAAAAGAACTATCACAGCGCTTGAGGCAGCTCTCTAGTAACATCTATAATGGGACTGGCTTTCACATACTCAATGGCGTTGATCCATCAAGGTATTCGCCAAAGCAGAATGTGATTCTGTACGCCGGTATCAGTGCCCATGTCTGTCCGCAGCGGGGTTTCGTGGACGTTGCTGCGAAGAGACCCATTGGTATGACTTGCCAGAGTATTTATGTTGAGCTGATTGTAAGCTGACTTGCTATAGGGCATGTAATCAAGGTCCATGGTGAAAACACTGAGCCAGCAGCGACGGCTCCAGCATTCAGCGATGGCCCTCTGGCAAGTTCCCTCTCATACCTCCATTTACAGACTTGGATTTTAAGCTAATCAGCCATAGTCATTTCATACCGATCATTGCGAGGTACTCTCTTTCTACTATCAAGAGATGCCTCCAGAGGGCGGTCGAACAATCTTGAGTAGCTCATGGCAGGTTTACAATGAACTGGCGGCAAACTACCCAGAAGCATTACATACCCTTGCCGAGCCTTGGGTACTAGACTCGTCAGTATCCCAGTTATCTCTAGCGTTTTCGATGATTCGACACTAACATGTCATTGGAGGTTCAAATCCTATGCATTGCAACCACCGCGTAACGTGCGCTTCCTCTCCAACCTTGGCCCCGAGAATATGCCGCCCGTACTTTTTCGGTTCTCTCGATACCCCATCCTCGGCTGGCAGCGCAAACGCAACGCGGAGCTTCCAGCACCGAGCCAAGATCAAATGAGAGCCTTGGACGCTGTGCAATTCATTGCACAGAAGAATGCGATCAAGCTGCCAGTATTTCTTGGCGATATGGTATTTATCAACGACATGGCTGTCTTTCACGCTCGTGATGGGTTCAAGAATGGTGACGCAAGTATGAAGAGACATCTTTTGAAGATGTACCTTCGAGATCCTGACCAGGGTTGGGCAGTGCCCCAGTCCCTTCAAGAAAGCTTTGGCGCGAGGTATACTCGTAAACCTGACGACCAGAGTCCAGAAGTCTGGGATATTGATCACCAGCCAGGCTTGGAAGTGCTTTCATTTGTGAATGGGTAGGAGGACAAGAGTATCTCAAGACTTCAACAGTCAATTCTCATTACATTTTGCTTACGAGTAGTTTGCTAATGGCTTCTCCCTCTTTCAACACAGTGAGCCTACAGCCTTTGATAGCTTTCTCCACTATTTAGTGTGTATAAGAACTGTGATAAGAAAGCTTAGCGCCTCTCAAATGCGTCCAGACCTAGCTTACCACACAGTAGCTCACCAGCTGACCATCGCAAAGGAGTTCAAGAAGAGCAATACCAAAGTATTGAGCGCACACGTACATAGCTATTCAAGCTTGCATGGGACTCGTAAAAGGTTGCGTCATTCGACGGCAACTTCAACCGAATCTTCCAAATCTCATCATCTTGAACATTTCATTGTGACGCTCTTTCAGCTTCTTCAGCCACGTGAGACCTCGGTTAGAGTTAAATTCGAATCCAGAATCCCATTCGAGGGTACGCAACGTGGCTATTGAGGCTTTCAGTCCTAATATCCCAACAATAGGGAACTAAACCAAGCCTCCATAGCGATTCGAGACGTTACAATTTTAAGCTCGAATGGGCTCTCTTAAAAAAGACTTTGATTCGATTTGGTTGCATACTACGTAACAACTCACCAGTGACATCTGTCTCTAAAGAAAACGCCACATATTACTGGCTGAGATGGCGTTTTGAAACTCAACGCTTGATTGGGTGCTAATCACTAGACGTGGCGTTGGAAGCACAAACGCAGGTTCAGCGTGGCTTATTCGTTGACTGGTTTTGACGCGTTGTGAGGCATTGCTATGGTGCTAAGATTCCAGTTGTGCAGATGTGGCGTATCGGCTAGAGCTTGATTCGAAGCCATCACGGCGTTTGCCGTCGCAGTCCCGAAGGAATTGGATTTATATAAGGCCCGGAAACAGATGCATTTTGAGACAATTCACACAATCACATTCATCTCTTCAACTACAGACATCAAATCACATCAAATTAAACATTTCGGCACTATGGACGCTCCCAAGTCTTACTATCTCTACAACCCTTCGGAGCCCTTGGCAGGAGTCGTCGCTGGACTATATGGAGTCAGCTTTTGTATCACCCTCTATCAGATCATTCGAAAAAGGGCCTGGGTATGGCTTTTCATGTTGTTAGCCATTGCCAGTGAGTCAAATATTCGAGAAATTGGAGGTTTGGCGACTAAACGAAACCCTAGTGGAGGTCATTGGCTACGCGGCTCGAGTCGTATCCGCAACGAAACCAACCGAAAAGGGACCTTACGTTGTTCAGTTTACACTCGTCATCCTACCGCCAGTATTGATGGCCGGTGTCATTTATGTCATTTTTGCGAGAATCGTCTTCTGGGTCGTCCCACCTGAGTCACGAACACTTCGATTTCTCTGGGTCCCTGGTGAGTATCTCCACGACATGAAGGAGAAGGAAATCCTGACAATGGTTGATCCAGCTCGCTTTATCACTCTTCTCTTCGTTGGCTTCGATATAATCTCCCTCCTACTCCAGCTCGTGGCCGCCGTTCTCATCGCCGGTACCGACCCTACTGACCCTGATGCCAAGAACAAGCTCAATCTGGGTAAGACACTTGGTCTTGTCGGTGTCAGCATTCAGATTGCTGGTTTTGGGTTATTTACTGTCTCCGCCATCCGTTTCCACTTCGCAGAAAGACGGCTCAGTTCCGACTTTGCCAAGGATAATCAGGAAAAGCACGGCATTGTGAAAAAGTGGCAGACACTACTGATTGTGGTGAATGTTTCGTGTCTTCTCATCCTCGTAAGTCATACCACTCTAAGCCTCACCTGATCTCTGTCGCTGACCTCATCCAGATCCGTTCTATCTACCGTGAGATCGATTTTGCAGGTGGCAAGGACGGCACCACGCATCAAAAAGAGTGGTAGTAAGTATATCATCACTGTTATCGTGTCATAAGCTAACCCTTGCTATCAGCCTTTACGTATTTGACACTCTTCCCATCTTGCTCGTTGTCTTTCTATACAACGTGTTTTTCCCTGGAAGTTACCTTAAACATCTTGGCTTCAAAGTCCCCAAGGAAGATCAGGGAGCGACAGTGGATGTCGAAACTGCTAATAAGCAGGCGTCAACAACGGCAGAATCTGTGTAATAGATTCCATTTATGGTGAACATACAAACACTGAGGTATACTTCCGGAACGTGAGGGGAAAAGGATTGTGTTTTTATTTACTTAGCAGCATAGAATCGTTGAGGGTTACATAAAGAGGCCCGTTTGAGGGTGAAATAGCCAAGTCTAATTAATGTTATTGTTTGAACATCACTCAGAGTTCCAGTCCACTTTTGAGGAAGGAGGATGCATCACCGGATAAAGATTTCTAGACCATATCACCACTTGGAAACATATCCAATCTGTTGAAAACATCAGACAGCCATGCTAAGGGGGATAGTTGATGTGCCTAGAATGCACTCAGGTGCCGATTACGGATACGTTTCGTACTGGCTAGCCGTACACTAGAGAAAGCGAAGTACAGGGATCAAGCCAAGAAACGAACAAGGCCAGTTTAACTACGAAGAAGCGAGGGACGAGGCCAACAGAGCCGACATGATGGTGAGCTTCGCCGTGTCAGATACAGATCCCCATTCGGTATTCCATGGCTTACATGGAAGCGGCCTCTCTTCACCGACCTCGTCCGGTCCGGGTGGCATTGCTCAAAGCTAGTGTTGACCTTGAGTTTTCTGTCTCTGTTCTTCAAAATTCCTCGATCCAGCTAGATCGAACTGGGCTAACCACAGGGCTGTAGTATCCATCGCGGGAATCATCGGCTTCTTCATCTTTCATGTCATCACCCGCTGCTGAAGTGGGCACTCTCTTCACAGTCGATAGCTAAGATGAACCGCCTGAAACCGAATCTCGCGAAAGCACCATGAAAAGAGAGGTGACTTCATCAAGGGACGATTTCTAGAAGACAGTCAATTGGGTTTTGAACAAAAAATTAGCTGTAATTATGAACATCAATGCAAGATATTGATGTCCAGCCGGCGATGTTGTTGAGTCTGTCGAGAGGTACGTAGCTGAATGTTGGACAGGGCTGATAAAAAGGTCCGTGCCCTCCCCCTGAAGATGAAGATGAATCCGGGGTTAGCTCTAGCGCTTCAACAACTCAATCCAACTGTTATGCCGACAACGTGGGGAAACGCAGAGGAAAGTCAACGAACAAAGTCGGTCTAGAAGTCATCTTGCCGTGTACCACCACGTTTTGCACTAATGACCATCACTTCTCAACAAATCCCGAGCGTAGCCGAATACCTGCCACGGTAATGGTCACCTAGGTGAGTCAACCATGTCTCCTCGTTAACCCGATGCAAGACGGCTGAGTTTAGCGCAGCCGCATCGTTCATCTTGATGACCCACAAGGTGAGCTTACGCATGTTCTGATTGGCACCACCACGGGACTGTTTTCATGATGATCGCAAGCATTTAGCATTTTGTTGAGGAATTCCATGTCGGATGATGACGGATTGGTACTGCTGTAGCAACTACAGCGGTAGTCAAGCGCTTGTGCAGGCCAAAGTGTTGTGATAGGCCGCCCTGGGTGGCTGGTTTCACGGTGTTTCGGTGTCTCGGTATCAAATGCCGTGAACTATAATAAGAGTCATAGCCTAGGACTCAATAAGATTCTATTGTGATTCTGTAGTTTCTCGAATCTTTTCATTTGAACCATCTTCTCAATTGTGATAATGACGGATGTTATGAGTATTAGGGAGCAGCAGCGCTGTACGCTGCAGTACTTTGCTGTTGACCTCGCGGCTGCGGCGTTCGCTTCCGCGTTGGTCACTCCCTGGGTGACAGCCATTGATAAGTAAGTGCTAATATATCATAACTTAACATTAATCTATAGAATTATTCATCTCAACCTGTTCAAGATATTGGATACTAACAATGGTCGTGGATAGGCTCGTCTTCAACAAAGCCACCAGCAACACCTCCATCAAATCATCCATGCGAAAATGGGCATCCAAGCCCAAGGCAACATTTGCATCTCTCTTCATACCCTTCTTAGTCTACTTCGGAACCTATGCCACCGCCAACATGTTCGATTCCTTCAACGCCGTCCAATACGATTGCGATCCTTCCATCGTCTGCTCATCTCCCGCCAAGTTTGCTGCTACCACGACTGTCAGTTCCGGGCTGAGTATATTCAAAGATGCATATTTCTCTAAAATGGCTTGTGGGATGTCGACCCCTCTGCTGAGTTATGCACTGTTTACCCTGCGAGACGCGGTGACTATATACGCTTCGTTCAACCTGCCTACCATGATTGCTCCCAAACTTGCCGAGTTCCCCTTCGCGTCGATTACTCCATTTTCCAACATCTTCCAGTCCGATGATTCGAGACTCAAGGTGGCTCAACTGTTCATGCCAGCTGCATCTCAGATAGTCAGCACTCCGATTCACCTGCTTGGTCTGGACGTTCATGCTCGTCAAGTTCGGATGACAATTCGAGATCGCATTAGTGTCATTCGGCGATACAGTGGCTTTGCTACACCATTACGTATGATGCGAGTTCTACCCTCTTTTGGTATTGGCAGCGTGGCCAATACTGGTTTTAGGAGGAACATGATGACTCGGGTAGTTTGATTTGATATGCGGTTTGAGATGTTATGGTTTCAACACGGAAGCTCCACGACAGCCTCAACGCGGAGAGCTTAGATTGTTTTGCGTTCATTAAAGTTTTACAGAAATTGAAAAGATCTTACTGCGACCAATATTCACATGCAGTTTAATTGTAGATTTGTTGCTTCTGCAAGTCAACATTTATGTTCTTAATCTATTTCTGTCAAATTCTCGTGAGCATAACGATGAAATTTCAACGTTGCGAGATGAGCACAGGTTTTTGTGAATCCAGTTGTTTTGGAATGCGATAATTTTCATTTCTTAGGTGTTGAATATCTATACGAGTCATCGAACATATGAATCAAACGCTAAAGTCCACTCATTCAATGCTATGTTTATACATCCTCATGCTTTCATTCTTCTCTTTTTCCTTCTCTTCCTTTTTTATTTGCTTAGAACTTGTTCTGGTTGGCGTTCTGCATCAACATGGTGTTATCAGGCTTGTACTTCTTGGAAGCAAGGTTGACGTTATACTCGACATCGAGAACAGCGCCCTTGGGATCATCCTTGGTAGGCTTGAAATCAAGGAGGAGATCATCCTTGACAGCGCAAGCAGTATCGGTCTCGAGATAAGGATCGTCATTGGGGTACAGCTGAGCAGTAACACCGAGGTAATCGGGATGAGTAACCATGATGTGAATGTGAGCAGGGCGGTAAGGATGACGGCCCATGATCTTGAGGAGCTCGGCGGAAGGACCAGATGTATCGATGGCGTACTCGGTAGGCTTGAGGCAGTAGAACCAGAATTTTCCGTCAGCATCAGTGCGGAACTTGCCGCGAAGGTTGTGGCGCGATTGGTTCTCGGGATCGTGGGCGTCGTATTTGCCGTTGGTGCTAGCTTGCCACATGTCGAAAACGGCATTAGGGATTCCCTTGCCGGTATCAACGTCGCGGATGACTCCGTGGAAGAATGTGAGTTCACCATCCTTGGGCATATCTTGGACGACGCTGGCGCCGAGGTCGCGGAAGGGGGTCTCGGGAGACCAGAAGGGACCGAGAATGCTGGAGGATGTAGGGGCCTTGCCGCCATCGGTGACGACCTTGTGGTTGATCTCGTCGACGAGACTACGATTGTAAGCGATTGCTTTTGTGGGGGGGCAATTGATTGGGATACTTACGACTCAATTCCAAGAATGTCGCAGACGCGCCATGTCTCGTTGCGGTTCTTCTTATAGGCTTGACCAAGAGAGTTGATATAGTTGACTCCAATGATCCATTCGTCCTGAGTAAGCTCGACCTCTCTACAGAAATCGTGCATGTGACGGATGAGAGAAGTGAGAATCTCGCGCTGACGGGGCTCGGTCTCGGGGCTCATAAGGCCGATGACGTGGTCTGTGAAGTTGGGGTCGAACTTTGATTGCGCCTTGGCGCCGTTGCTGCCGCTTGTACCGTTTGAGGCCATTGTGATGAGATGATTGGTCTGAAGAAAAGAAGAACGTTAGGATCTTGGGTATCTAAAGATGATGATGAGTAGGAATAGGAAGAGAGAACAATTGAATCTGAAGCGTGGAGGTCGCGACGTTAAGTATGAAAATGAACTGAACGTTTGCCGTTACCGTAGCCGGGAGAGTTGGAGGGGGCGGGGCCGTGGATCATGGACGTCAACGGTAGCGGCAATTCAAGTCGGCTCTCCACGTTAGATTAGAATGACTATTGCAAATCCTAAATTCCCATTGGTCCCTCTCCCCTAGTACAATCTTGGGGTAAGAGATCCGAACCGGGGGGAAATATTCTTACCCGCAGGTGCCGTATCAAGATGCCGATTCCTCACCAAGCGGATCTTTGTTTCTCCAACTTTTTTAACCTTCTGGATGAATGGATTGCCGATTCTTCTTACCGGATATGGTTCTCGTACGATTTGTTACCGTTTTTGGCTGGGTCATCGCTGCGAAGCATTTCACGTGCATACTTGATTACCATTTCTCTCAGAGGCTAATCCAGAACTCACGGCAGAGATTCACGGTATGTATATTGGCACAAGACAGTATTCAGATTAGAACAATTTATATAACAGGAGGTGATATCATCTGACACAAAAACATGCTGATTCAAGACAAAGACAATGCTTCAGAGCTGGCTCTAGGGTATTAATGGCATCACTTTGATTGACCCTGGGGTCCCCGCCTGAACAGCCTGGGGTAGCGGCAATCATCCCAGGGTCCTGGGACTTAGTCAACGCATAAGCCTCATTGAAATGACCGGGAATAATGTCATGACGCCTCTTAACCGTGACCTATCAACTCGTTTCTTATTGCTGTGGTGTCCGTCCTCTATCATAGACACTGAGCGCGTAACGGGGGATCATTATGCGGGGCTTCGGGTGACCCCACCAAAATTTTGATCCCACCAAGACCCAGCAAGGAGCATTAACTGTCAATGACAGACCGCACGGAAACAAAAAAGGCACCATTCCTTAAAAAGAGAAATGTTGTAAAGATTCTAGAAGGTGTGGCCATTCGAACTCGTGAACTCTGGAAACATACTCCCCTCCGCTGCAAATCCAGCTCTCTAAACCCCCCACCATGGAGGGGTGATGCAAGCTCCATTTTCTACCTGCCCAGCAATAAACACAGGAGCCTCAAGTTCGATTCCCGACTTGAAGAAGCAGCCATTGCTGACCATCAAACAACTTCCCTCACTTACCCAATTCATCCGCTGCAAAGCGCCCATAAACCCGTGCAAACTGCTCACCAAACGCCTTGCAAATTTGATCATATGGCTTGGCTGTCAAGTCCATGCTGAAGAACGAAGCAGCGTACCACCTTTGAATCCCGATGATGAAGAACTTTCCATCAAAGCTAGCTTCCGATAGACCAATCCTCATGACGCACCCGACATCAAGCGAGTCAAATATGTCAGGATAACGCTTGATGAGTTGCTCATGCCACCACTTGCAAAAATTATTGAGTTCTTCTAGCTTGGCTTCTTGTCGCTCTTTGACTTTTGGGTCTGCATTTGCATGCCGAAGGCCATCGGCGCGAAAATCGAAATGGCAATCGTGACGCAGGGCCGACATATCACATCTTTTTGTTTGCGGGTTGCGTGAGAAGAAACCGCGGGCAATAATCTGGTCGCCAACAATGAAAACACGTATGTGACCCCATTCGGAAAATGATGGAGGACATTGCTGGTGTATGACCCTCATGCTGGCGGATCCCTGCGTCTCGGGCTGACTATGGACAAGTGTATTTGCTTCGGACTTCGTGTTCTGGTGTACATAGTCTTCAGCTTTGCTAAGAGGTAATCGGCGAGAGAGTTTGCTCCTTTCTTTGTAAGGTTTACGACCCAGTCAAGAGTTCGGTACTCAATTGTCATACGTCGTGATCTCTCTGCCCAGAGCATCGTGACGACTGACTGGTGGAGAAGGGCAAGTCGTTCGTTCCCGTGGAGCTGGACTAGTTTAGGTCTGGACTTCTGTCGCTCAGCAATACGACTAGCCAAGTCGATTGGACCATTTGTTTGTTTCTCTTTGGGACCGATATTGCTGACAAGTCCAGGACCTAGGTCATCTTCCAGTTGCTGCAGCCTCTCAGCCGTTAAACTGCCTAGGACATCGCTCGCTTCAAACGAGTTGGCACCTGGATCACAAGGGATTCTTTCCCACTGGCCCTCTTCACCGATATCTTCGTGATGGCTGGTAGCAATGAAGATGACATGGATCCCGGGCTCAAATGATTCGTGTCGAGGTGCTTTCGAGTTTGCTGGACCAGCGTCTGTTGGTGCTTCTCTCCTTGTCGCAGGCATTGTCGCACATGTCCTGATGAGAGTTAATCAGCTTATCTTGAAAAGGACGTGTCTGGTCAGCTTACTCACAGATTGGCAATGGCGAAATTGAGCGCGGTGTAAAGGAGAGAATACCGAAAGCTGGTGGGGTGAAAAGGAAAATGTATATTATGTTGGGGTGAAGACAATTGCGCCCCAGCATCACTGGCGTGCCAATCCTATGTACTACCCACTGGGCAGGTACTGCTCTCCCTAGAAAATTTGCCCTATGAGTCCATGAGACATGACTTAACTTTTCAAAGGTCAAAGAAAGGCCGAACTACTCATAGCTCTCCGGTTGCAAATAAACAGGGGAGGAGAAATGTCGAATGCTGGAGGGGTGGAACATTTGCAAGCTTCTATGGAAACATTGGGAACGCATCCACTGTCTAACTCAACTGAGATGCCGAAAGTATCATGTTGTATTGAAAATAAGTGTAACATGGTCAGCAGATTCATCTTCTCATTACAGTACGCAAAAGTTGAAGCCCAGTCTTCATCGTGAAACGGAGGCCATCGGCTCATGAGAGTTGGTGTTATTAACGGCTGCTTACGCCTGTTTCGAGTGTGATGGGAGCCTCTTGGCCCGGCCTCGAGCGGCCTTTTCGTCATGCAAAGGCAAATCCTCCGGTCATCAAGGACCTACTTGACTGGCCTTTGAGCCTGACATTTAGGTAAAGCCCTTTCCTCAGCGGAGGTAAAAAGCTTTCATCAATCATCGCGTTCGAGCCACGGGCGACATGCCTCATACAGTTTGAGAAGCTGCGGCTCAACTGAATAGAAGTGATCTGACATGGTTTGGTCGACACAACTAAAGAACCGAAGGAGAGCAACGACATTAAAGTCAGCGTAGGAAGCTTCACATGTTAGCGCCAGTACTATCAAGATATATGAAACCGAGATTTTTTCTCACGGTGATTATTCATCAAAAAGGGACCCGGAGTCTCGGCCAGTGCGTCTCCAATCTCGCGACACATGGCATCAAGCTGGAACCAAAGCTGCTGGCTGACATGCTCGGTATAGTATGAATCAAGGCTCATACCGAACCTCTGAGCTCGGGTATCTGTATAGTACTGTCGATCTGATGGCGCAAGAACCTTCTTTGGTAACAAATGTGCCCATAGCGGTCGACTGCTTACCAGCAGCTTTTCTGCTAATTCTTCAACCCTCGAGGACTCCTCTGTTCCGATTTGAAGTGACGGCGTGCTGCACCGGCTTTCCAAAGCCTCAGCTATAGCTCGTGATCCCATTATACCTCTGAACGTATCGTCCTCCTCCAACAAGATGCAAGGTATAGTGTGCGGGCTTATGGGAGATGTATTGGGTTCGACACTCGAAACAGAATTAGATGAATGAAATGAGCAGTTTCAACATGTTGAGTACTCACTGAGGTTGTAGATGGGTACTCAGGTCTGAGAAACTCAGCCATTTGGTGGCATAAGGTAATGCCTTGTAATTGAGCACGAGACGGGCTTGTGTCGAACAGTCAGTCTAACACGGTTGACCTTGGGGTGAGTCTCTCGAACCTTTCCACACATTTGGGGACCACGACTTGCGTGTTATACTTGGAATGTCGAAAAGTGTGATTAAAGGGCGAGATGTCATAGTCACTGTTATGTTCCATTAATGACTGTTGCCATTTAATTCTTTCGGCCGAGGTTCTTCAATAAGTACCAACTGCTGATTAGTGATAAGGACCGATCCTTGCTAATAACATGGATTAAAGCTGTCCTAGTTAGGTTAGCCTCTGATATGGCATAAAAACTGGGTCAGTCGGACAAGTTTATGTCATTTCCCTCAGTCAAAGCTCCGATCGCCCAAATTATTCTCTCCATCTCCAACTGAGTCCCGTTACATCTAGACCTTGCGCCTTGCGGATTGCGCCTTGTAACCGGAAACTTTTCTGTTTATATCCTCTGAACTCATGTTCTTTTCATCTTGATTGAATTGAAGAAACAACTATCTAATAAATAAATCTCACCTTATCAGCATTATCTTCTTTCTGACCTTGCAAAAGAATATCCAGCATCTAACTATCACCAACCCACAATGTCGCCTCATTCCAACAATTCAGCTCGATCCGCCAGCCCAAGCGCAAAGGTAACCCCATTCCGATTTCTTATGTCAAAAACTCCGAATCCCCTAACTCGGGACTTAGGAACGTCGCGCGCGTAATAGGGCAGCACAGTTAAAGTTTCGTAAGAAGAAACAAGAAGTTGATGAGCTACGCTGCAACCGGATAAAGCACCTCGAAGGTGTAATTGAGAAAATGAGCACTGTCTTAGTAGACTTTACAGACGGGCTGCTACAGCAAGATGTCGTTCAACAGAACTCTGGTATGATAGCAAGTATTCAAGTCGTTATCGCCGATATCCTTACTCTGGCCAATGAAGCCGGAGACCCCGATCAAGATCCTAAACTCCGAAAGCCTCGGAGCAAGGCCCCTGAGATGAGCATTGACTCTGCCAACGGGAGGGAAGTTGAGTCTCCTGGCTCTACGCCAATCATGACCATTGGCACTCCCCCCAGCGGTCTGATGATTGATCCGGGCCAACAAGAAGTTACCATTGATCCAATTCCCCTTACGGATGAGTCCTCCATACTTATGTCTGTGTTTGAAGACACAAGCGCACAGTTACCAGTTATTCCAACACTTTCCTCCCAAGAAAATTGCCCCTCATTCACAATCCCGCCACCGCTCAGACCTCTATTGTGGTCGTCCTCCCTGCCACCGCTATCTCTCGATTCGTTTATATGTCGTCTCACATACTCATGCTTCAATGCTGGATGGCATGTTCTCACCAAGTCAATCGATTCACCACTCCCTCTATCAGAAGAAAGTCGCATGTTTGGCTCGACCCTTCGCTATCGCGAAAGGGATGAAATGATCCCCAGAATGAGATGGCTTCTCGGTCCCGGCAAACATGAACTTCAGATGTTAGCAGAGCTACCTTGGGGAGGACGCTGGTGGGATCAAGAGTTCACCGGCCTTGACCTCGCCAACTGTGCTACAAATGCAGCTATGGTGGATTCATCCGCGCCTCAGTTCCTCAGTGTTCTGGGTGTCCAGAAGCAACTTATGGCACTCGGTGCCTGTCTCGTGGATAGGGATACGATAGAGATGGACTCAAGTAGCTTAGCGATTTTATCTGGGAATCGTCTGGAACCTACATGCACCCAACCGGATAGTTGGAGTTTTATCAACCTTTTCCCATCAAAGGATTCACGGCCAGCACTGTATTCACCTCGCGTGAGGGTGAGTCTGAACTTGTTGATAACAAATCTAACCAAGATAGCTGTGTGCTTGATGAAGGGTCCTGGTTTTCCTAAGCAGGCATTGAGGGGAGCTATCGAAAGATCTATCGTTACGGGGAAGAGAAATTAGCCCTCGTCTACCAGCAAAGTCAAGGCATACCGGATATGGAAATAGCGTGATTTTACTGTAGTATATAGCAGAACTCTAATATTTACTTAAAACCCTCGTCCAACTTCTGCTTGAATTGCTCTTCAACCTTTGTTCTCTTGATGTTACCCTCTGTATCAGTTCGAGGTAATGGTCCTGGCGGAGTAACAAAGATCAAATTGATGTCGTCAATCTTTTCATGTTTGTAGCGCCGTCGATGAAACGAGGTGATTCTCTGCAGAACTTGCAGCTTGAACTCTAGTATCTTCTCTGCTGATTCTAGAACACCCGAGTCTTTAGGCTCAATAGCTATGGCTGGTGAGGGACGGCCAGCGCCAATGGCGCCAATGGATTGGATCAAGTCGTCTCCACATCTGTTCAAAGCGTCAACCTTGATTGAGTTAGCAAACGCAACGCCATCTCCATCTTGATCCAATCGTCGTCTCGGCCTTTGAAGACATATTTCCCTGGGGCAATATCCAGAGATAGACCGCCTGTATAGAACTTGCCATCCTTCGCATTCCTCAGACTAGAGTGAGCGCAATCGGGGGACTCGGGAGGCACAACAAGCTCAGACAGATGCTCTTGAGCCTTTTGATCATTGCCAAAAGGAACGAATTCGAACACCGACAGTGAAACAGGACTCAAGGCGGCCTCAGAGCCGTACGAAATGAGATTAAGGCCTACTTCGGTAGTGCCGAGGGAATTGATTAGGTAGAAATTATGACCACGAGCCCAAGCTTCTTCGGAAGGGTCGAGGGGCAAACCGCCATATACTATGTGGTCTAAACGGCAGAGACTTTCGAAGAGCAGAGGATCTAGACGCGCTTGGCGGAAGAGTTGCGACAGGGAGATGGGAAACATATCTAGTCTTGTGAGCCCTTAATTTTCAAATCATATCGACAAGCTCCGAGGTAGGATACGGGAGAGAAGTTGGAAAGATGAAGCAATCACCTTGGAGGGTGCTTTCAAGTGAGGTTGGCATAATCGGGGCCACGCTTGTGGCATAAGGGCGGCTACGTCCACTGTAGTCAACAGTTCACTTGACAGAGTTGCTCTATCACATCCCCGTATTGAGGGTCTCTCGGAAGAAGATATCTGCGACGCACTCGAATATGCTCGTCTTCGACCATGGCTTACATCAGACTTGCCTCGTCCAAAGCTTGCACTTCCGTTGCTCGGCTGGGTTGTATCCAGAGCAACTGACCGAGGATCATTCTGTTTATGCGGCCTAAGGAAATGGTCTCTGTAAAAATCACTGAGACAGCTGGCAATGTCAAAAAGAAAGGCCATATGTTCCGCCTGACACCATGTTGATCGTGGGCATCACCAAAACTTACCTGCGAGACGAGGTGATCAGGACGTGTGAAACATAGACGCCTTATCAGCCGGGGATACATGGCCGGAGTTTTGTAGATTTTGAGCTGGGCCTTGACTCCATGAGCAACTTTGACAACGATAAAGACTTTTGGGGTAGTGTTTCAAGTAGGTTAAGAGAATTCACAAAGGAACTTCCTGAAGACTTTCTTCTCGATGACATCTTATTGTCGGGGGAAAACGCGACGCACCCTCATTTTATTGATGCACTGGAGGATGCATTTGTAGGAAATGAGTACTTACTCGTCGATAATAACACCGTGGGAGTAAGAATCCGGGATCGTGGCCGTTTGGGGGCGGTTATTGATCCTGCATTTGCGAGTGCCAGAGGGGCAGCTCAGTATGCGCGATGGAGACAAGAAGCACCGATTGGATGCTGGGAGTACGAAAGATGTGAACAAGAGAGTAAACGGGAGAATAGGAGAAACGAACTGTAGGTAGTCTCGAACAGACGAGCTTGAAAGTCAAAGGCTTAATGAAACTGAGATGCGTTCTCGACTTACAAAGTTTACCGGATCGAATAAGATCCTCACAGAGAAGTCTACATCTTCTCAATTGCGAGGAATCTACATACATACAATAGCTTCACATGAGGCGCAAAAGAGGATTTGCTTCAGGCTTTCCATTCGCTACCAAAGTTATATACATGATTACCCTAACACCATCCTTATTGACACACAATGCTCGCCATAATGTCAAACTCATCGGTGACATGAGCATTTACAATCAAGCACGGTACAAGAAGATCCTCTTTTCCTTTTCACTAGATTCATTCTAAGTAACTTGTTATTGCCGACACTCGGCTTAGGGGACTTGTTCACTTACCAACTTTAGGAGCCTCCTCAACATCCACGTCTCCTGTGAGAGCTCCCCTCTTCTTAGCGGTAGCCTTCACACCAGAGACTGGTATCTCAATGTCCTTGGTGACAGTAGTTCCAGTCTTGGCTCCGGTGCCGTTCTTGAACTTGTCCATTGAGATCGCGGGGGCAACGGTAGCTTCATGGTGCTCGTCGTTGAGCTGCTCCTTCTCGTGGATGTGATTTGTGGTGTGAATGACCTTTTTCTGGACGGTTTCTCTCTCAATTACTGGCTGGATTGTCTCGTGGAGATGACTGTAAGAACTTGTAAGCAACGATGCGCGCGGAGAAGATATCGATGGCTCACACTTACTGGTGGATGTGCTCATGCTCATTAGTGGGAGCATACTCTCTTGAGTGCGTAGTATCCTCGACATTCTTCTCGTTGTGAATTTTGGCGGCTTCTTCCTTGGCCTTTATCTTGGCCTCATTGTTGCGATGATCGATCTCCTCCTCAACCTCATTCTCCTTATACACATGCTTCGTCGGCAGGACATTCTTGTCCTTAACAGGCTGGATAGTGGTATGGTAGTGGTCCTGATGAACCTCGTGATCGACTTCTGTATCAACCTTCTCATGCTCGTGAGACTTGACGTCTTCGTGAACGACTGGAGCTTGCTTCTCCTTGTGAACGGTTGCGTCATCGGTAGTCTCAACAGTCTTGTCGACGGTCTTATCGACTTGCTTGGTGGCTAGAGCATCGGTATCGTGTTGCTCCTCCAAGGGAACACCAGTGACGATGTTCTTGACGGATGAGGCCAATTTGCCGAGGGCGTTTGGGGGAAGTTCAGATGCCATATTGAATAGGTGAATCTTTAATGTGATGTGGATACTGTATAAAATGAATTGGAGTTAGATGCAAGAATCTTTGTCGTTCAAATAAGCTGTCAAGCACGCTCTTAATAGCTCTGGCAGATCAATGAGCTCATGTCACAGTCCTTGGCAGCGTAGGTGGCTAATGCTGTCATCACTCGTCACTTTCTGCCTGCAATTAATGCGATCTGAGATCTATGACGACGTATTTTAACAGGTAATCAATTAATTTTCTCCGAGTACCTGGACCTGCCAGATCTATCGATTGTTTTGAACCTAGGTTGTCCTGTAATTCTGTCACTGAATGTTTCGCTTACCCTGTTATTCTCGCCTTTTTAGTGGTCATGGTGGAGGAGTTTACGCCACAGTGATGAATCGACTACGTAGATAGTGCCACCAAAACCCAAGTTTTGATGCAGGAGCGTTATCACGATGTAATCGATAGGGCAATACAGAGCGTCGATCACTTTTGTGTCGCAGAAATTCCCTTCTGAACTTCTGGATTTGGTTTGGCTCTGTTATTCCAGGATGGAAGATACCTGTTCAATTGCCTAAACTCCTGACAGAGATTATGTACTTGTCATCGTAATCCCAACCTCGGTTGCCAACGATTGTCCACCAATAGGCATGAATGCCCTGGAGATCGGTGGGGCAAGCATGTGTCTGTTCTTTAAACTTGGCTTCGATCATTCAGGGCTCGACTGCACGTCATTGGACAAACAAGAGCCTGGCATGAGCTTGTTATCCCAAGACTCAAATGAGGTTGTACCAACGAGCGCCAGATTATGGTGGAGGCCATGGCGTCTACTATCCTCGCCTTTTGAAGAGCCAAGTCCTTAGGGTAGCTCAGTCTAAGGCTAGGCAGACCATCAAATAAGACAATACGTTCCCATTGACTGCTATTATTCTAGTTATCTTGCTAATTATAATAAAGAGGATCACTAAGTATTTAGACAGCAAGATTATTTACTACTGAGACTCGCGTTTGACAACGCAGGCCATGCGGTTTGCATAAAAGTGTCGTTATGAAACTCTGACAGCCCAGCTTGAGTAGAGTATATTGAGTGATTTGACTAAAAGCGCTTATAGATATACGGAAACATCGTCCAACCTGAATATTATCGCACCTTAAAGTCTGGACTAAATATCCAATCATTCGAATGGAAAATTGCGGCCTCAGCTCCAGTTGATAGGCTCTAAGCCTCGTCTGCAATAGCTGTCATGTTCACGTCTCCCGTCTTGATAAACTGTTTCTCCTTAGGCAAAGAATCCAAAAACTTGTCGGAAACCTTGAGATGATCCTTCACAATTTGTTTAGGTGTCAAGGCCAGCCACTGCGCAACAGAAACGTCTGAGAATTTGGGCGCCTGGAGAACTTCAAGGAAAATCAAGTCCTCGGTTCCAGTATTCTCGACATAGTGAGAGTTCGCAGCCGGGATATATCCAACGCCTCCGGCAGTGAAGTCGAAAGTACGAGCGGAAGAAGCTGCTTTGAACACGGTAATTCGGCCGCTGCCTTGAAGAAAGTAGCTCCACTCATCAGAGGTGGTGTGCCAGTGAATCTCACGGAGAGCTCCAGGCTGTACGACGACGAGAGCGGCTGAGAAGCCTTTGGCGATTGGAAAAGTTGTTGGGTCGATGATCTTGACAGAGCCTCCGGGGACGGTATGCGGCTTTTGCTGAGACCAATGATATGTGTATGAATCATTACCCCTCAATACGCCAGCCGAGCCCGTTACGTTCTGCTTCTCTATGTCTTCCGGCGCCGGAGTTCCATTGAAAATCTGGAGACACACATTAGTACATAGTCAGACACTGGGTCAGTGCACTCACATAAAGTTCATTTTGTGGGATGTCATCAAAGGCAGAGGTCTCAGTCTCAAAGTTCTTTGCGAGAACCGAAACAGGGTTTCGCAAGAACAGCTCGGATACAAGGAATGTCTCGTCCTCAGAGAAATTGCCCTGATCAAATACCAGAAGGAACTCAACTCCCTTATCAAAGGCTTGGAGGCTGTGAGGTACTCCGGCAGGGAAGAACCAAACGTCGCCTTCACAAAGGTCGTCAACGAAGCTTTTGCCTTCGTCGTTAACAGCAGCAACGCGAAGACAGCCTTTTGTGACCAATGCCCACTCATTTGCAGTGTGCCAGTGAAGTTCACGGTAAGCGTTTGGAGCGAGACGCATGTCTACTCCTGCCATAGCAGTTGCGGCGGGAAGAACATCCTGGTTCTGCTGTCGAGCCCATCCGGCCCCAGCCTCACTGCCAAGACGGTTGTGAGAAAGACCTAGTGGCCACATAGCATTTGGGACATCTCCAGCATCAGTGCCTGGAGGAGCAAAGAGGTCGGGGTTGAGCCTTTCATAGTCGTATGTTCGAGGACCGGGATCGGTGGCGCCTAGTTTGCCACGAATTGGCTGAGGAACATCTACACTATCAAGGTCCAGGTAGACTCCAAGTTTGGGATCGGCCTCTTGGCCATTGACAAGCTTTGGATCTTTGACAATGGCAGAGTCAGACTCGGGGTCTGGGAGGGGAGCGTTGCCGCCGAGTAAGCTCGAGTCTCCGTAAAGAGAACCGCTTGTTGAAGTGACTGTTGGTGTCGGGGGCTTGACTCCTCCTACGGGGCCACTATTCTCTCCATAGTCTCCCATTCTGTTATTTTCTTAGCCTATCGTGCCATACGAAGATGCGAACGTGGACTCACTGAGGAGCGGGAAGAGCTAAGCCTGGAGCAACAGAAAGTGAAGCCAGCAAGGCTTTGAACAAGATGGTACTAGGCACCATGGTGATGATCGCGTTCAGGATAAGAGTTAGATATTTTTTTCTGATGATTCAACTTTGAAGATGGATGTAAGGTGAGTTTCGAGATGAGGACCACAGAGACGCCTAGGCAACTGCTCTTTATATACTTTGGGCGCTCAACGTCTTCCATGGTCCTGCGATGAGCTACAATAATTGATAGTATTACCTTAATGAGCGATCTGTATGTTCTCATGGTTGATCGAATGAATTAACTGTAATGTAGGGTTAACTCCGAGAGGGCCGAGATCCCGAAGTCATCATGGAGGCATTCGGTCCCGACGGAGCACCCGGGTAGGCTGTATGGGTAACACAAGACAAAAGTTCCGTCAGCACTACGACGTCAGTAGAATTAAGGATGGACATAAGGACTGACATGCATGAGAGGCAATCATGATATACCCGGATCTCAAAATTGTTAGTGCAATATCCATGCTTCTGACTAAGGACTTGAGGCGCATGAGGACCAGTAAGATCCGTCTAATCCAACATCAGACTCACACGGCACGGCACGACAGGCCCGAGAAGATCTTGGCAACGAGAGCCGACGGATGTTCGGCAGTTATTGCGTTATGCATTGTTCCGATTTCGATGGTCCTTAACTTAAATACAACGTTGGGTATACAGCGGTTATACAGCGTCGCCTCTCAAAACAAAGGCAATTGTTAATTCCATGCCAGTTCCACAAGTCAATTGTGCTATCCCAAGCCAGACTGTTCTTCTTGAACATTCCGAGAATACTCCTGTTGTATAAGCAAGTTATCATTTAAGGCAAGTAATTCGACGTATATATTCTTAGAAGCGGGTCGATGGGGTTCCATATCCTTGAATATTTGATAGTCAAGGAACCGATTGGAATGCCCGGCAGCCTCATATCCGTGACCCTTGAGTGCCAGAAACTTGACAGCCGACTTCAACAATAATCTTGTTTTTTTTTCATTTCGGTATCCGAAAAAGGCGAGTAAGAGCGAGATACGGTGATCTACGCGGGCGCAGAACGGAACGCACGGATCAAATAGTCAATCGTGGAGTCAAAGCGCTGAAGCGGCAGGAAGATCGGTGCCTTGCTGGAAATAGCGTCATTTCTCTTGGTTCATTGCTCAATAATCAGGTTCACACAAACTTAATTCCGAGCCTAGAAGTAAGCGTGTCTCCGCAAGCCGTGAGATAAATACTCATAGAGTACATGCCAGTCACGCCATCTATTGATAACTGGATGTATTTGGATCCACAAGCAACAATAGAAAGAAAAGCACAGCGGGCAGCAAAAGCCGTTTATTGCATACTCTAGTTTCAATCAGAATTGCAATTGACATCCCTGAGATGTTAAAATTGGCCTTGTTTCAAGCGCCAAGTTCCTTGGCCCCGAAAGGCTTTGTGTCTTGCCGTCTAAGGTATGGTGGGCATTCAATCAAAAACTAAAAGATAGTTCTGCTACTAGTCTTACAGAAAGAAGGGCAAATGAAACTCTGGAAGGATTAAAGCCCTGTAATTCAGTTTGAGAAGTCATTTAGAATTAAGGTTTTAGGATAACAAGGAAGGGATTTAGTTTTCTGCTTCTAGTATTAAAGGTGCAATTCACGCCATAAATAAGCACTGTAAATCCTAGTGATGACATGTGGTAAGCAAACATCTTTTAAACGAGAGATTTTAGTTCACAAATCATGTCAACTTTTCAACCCCAAGCAGTTGTAATTACGGCTAGAAACCATGTCAACCCTGTGTCAGAGCAGAAAGCGACTTCTGATTGGAATGAAGGTATGGAGCATCATGTTGGATTTTCCAGGACTTTTGCTGTTAAAATGTTGTCTTGATGGAGGGAACGGAGACTTTTATGTCACATAATCAGAAGATAAGCTTAAAGCTTATCTTGGGCAACTATGCAGGTACTTGTACGATGCCGGAAGTTTGCTTGTGGTGTATTACTTGGAGTTAATTTTAACTAAAAACTAGGGCATATCATGCACCTTAGCTCAGATGTCTGAGTCAGGAAACATATTCGAGAGCCGCAGCGTCATCAAGTTAATTAGCCTCACTACATAGATTGCAGACGCTGGATACAGCATCAATCCAAGAGTGACTGTTATCAGAGTATTAATACTTGGTTGGATTCAACACAAAAGAGGCACATTGTTCAAGACTTAAAGGCAACCAATAACCAGTGCCAATACACCAGAAATCAACCTCGGTGCCTTTTAGAAACATCTCATTTGCGACGGGGATATTGATGAGCTTATGATATACGTTCTGGTGCATGTGAAAGCAGACGTTGAAGCGGTTTGCGAATCATGCCCTCGGTTACAAGACTTTGCCGCAACAGGGATGATACCGCGATTAGCCCCCTCAGCCCATTGTGTGTTCTGACGATTATAAACAGGATTATTATTTTAATGTGATTTTGATTGGGTGTATCTGTGCGATCTCATGGTAGGCTGGTGGTTTGATCCACTTCATGCCAATACACGAGTTAACCGCGATTACCTTCAAGCACGGTCTCTCACGCTTCGGAAAAGCATTTCAGATGCCAAGATCCTATCTATTTTCAACGGTAAAATCCCATATTCTCCACTGTTAGTTAACCTTGACGAAAATGCCTGTCGGTCAAGTTCTCGAAGTACTATTAGTGTTGGCTCAGCGCTGGCCGGCCGATGCGAGGAGCCGCCTAAACGTTGCCCCTCAGATCAAAAATAGCGAGGCGAAATTAGGCGTACTTTTCCCCGATACACTTGTTCATCAAAGCTTGTCAACCTCTCGATTTCTCAGACGCACGCCAGCGAAAAAAAGAGGCTTGTGCTAGGCGCCGTTTCCCCAGAAATCATGCGTTGGCTCCCCATGTCAAAGCGTTGAATGTGGCGAGAATGTCGGTGTATCGTCAAAAGAGTGTAATGTTTGTTGGTTGAGTGAACATTCTGGTCTTTGTACCGCCCGAGATGTAGCCTGAGAGCAGCGCATGCCATCCCTTGGTCTGGTCTGGGTTTCACTATAGCAGTTGGGCTGACACAAGAAGGCTGTGTCTGGTCCGTGGATATAGGGCTGGGATTGAATGTCACTGTCCCACGTAGGACGAGCGTCAGCAATTCTCGCCAAGCAATATCCCCGATGCGTAAATAAATCCCATAACCTAAGAGCCTAACACACAAGTGGCGACTTTTGGGCTGTACCCAGACAGTCGAACGATGATCAGTACTCGTTCAAACTTCACATGATATCAGTTCTGCTGTTATGACCTTGTATCAGAACATATCGGTGATCTTGTACTTCGAGATGCGTGGTACCTTTCGCTTGGGGGGTAGAGAACTCAATTTTTTCCGCAGTGGTGTTGTCGATCCGTATCCGCCTTGGCGACCAGGAACGGGCCGCAGAGGTGCCGATGATTTTCTGTATTGGACCTGTAGAGGGGGCAGAGTGGGCTACAGGGCTCCGCCAACAAGGATGATACTTGAACAACACTCGAAAATGAAGCTTGCTTGACAGGGTCGCGGAAGAAGGGACTTTTGCTTTGGGGTACAATATGTCGTTGGCCGGTTGTGGCGATCTCGTGTCTATTCTCAAAGTGCAGGAAACTAAAAATTGTTGGATGTTAGCCAGGCTCTCTGAGCCTATCATAGCGAACCTGGAAAGCTCTGGCGTCAGGTCTCAATGGCCCTGAAATAATTACAGAATGACAAGGCTGACATTCAAGGGTAAGTTAAGCTGCTTTAATAGACTTGAATGGCCGCTTCAGTCATCAACGGCAAACCCAGAAAGGTATTGACCTCGGAAGCGACTCGCGGTCCCATACGTAGCGGGGCGAATCATAAGTTGAGTTAACAGGGGACAACCAACAGCATAGACTAGTGATGCGATTTACCTAATAATCAACAACTAGCAGTGCAGAACCAACATGGTTTCACCATAAACACCTGACTCGTGCAGAATTCTCCGCGGTCTCAACATTCTGCAACTGGTTTGGTTAGGTCAGAAACAACCAAGAGGCGGGTAAGTTACGAAAACGGGGCTGCCGAATCACTATATCGAACTATTTCACATAATCTTCTCAACTCCGTTTAAACACTAATCTTTGCCGTTAGAAAAATTAGTCTCACTTTAGACAATTAGGTTTCCGTTTTGCCACAATCTGGGGCTGTTCTATGGGCTGATGACATGGCGGTTAACCAATCATCCTAGGCGTTGTAACCTGCGTTGAAGTACCTTACTCTTTAGCTAAGTCCTTCACCGTGTAGATCATAAGACATTCTCTTCCCATCGGCCTCCTAGTTCTCATAAGCTTTGCTGTGTTACAGCTATGCAAAACAACAGGGTTCCAGTTATACGAACACAGCGAGTCGATCCACGATCCATGGAGCATCATGACATCAATGCTTTGCCCATTGAAGCGGGACTTCGGGTGTAGATATCCTTCTGACTGGGGACATCGATCGGAACTTCTGCTTGTGGAAATCGAAGAGCTGGGATGGGGAACTTGTGAAAGGGCCGAGGGATATAAGAATGTAGCCATTCCCAGAAGAATGACTTTCTCACTTCACTCTCAACTCAAACACAATCATCATCACAAGCCAAAGTCCCCCACTCTTCACAATGAAGTTCACCACTACTCTCTTCAGCCTCTTCGCCTCTCAGGCCCTCGCCGTCAAGATGTACTCAGCTCCCAACGCCGCAGCTGAATGCGGTGCCCTCGGCGTCGCAGAATGGGACCTTGATGCCCTTCCCGCCGACACCGACGTCTCTCAGCTCCGCCCATGCAAGGAGCACCCTCTTTCCATCAACATTCACAGCCGCAACCCTGACTCTACCAAGGTCAATCTCCTCGAGAAGAGAAAGTGCACTTCATCTATTGGCAAGGCCAAGGTTGGATGCTACAAGCACTGGTGCTGGCAGAACTGCGGCAGCCGCAAGGAGGAGGAATGGGGTGCTTGGTGCTGGTCTGCTTTCCAGAACGGAAATGGTCATTGGATGCCTTGTTCGACCGCTGGCGACTGTCCTACTGACGACAATGCTTGCGGAAAGGGTGACTGCAAGCAGTGCGGTTGCGGTTGTTAAATCAAGCACTCATCATCAAGCATGCTTGAAGGGAAACACTATTGCTGGCTTGCTTTAAACTTCATTGGAGGACTTTCTTCGGTTACTTGCTTTTGGTATACAGGCTGAACCTAGGGTATATATTAGCCTGGTTGGGCACTGAAACCTCTACCATAACTTATTATATCCGGTTATGAATACAGCAGACTTTCTTTCCGAGAGCTCAATGGCTATGAAGAACTCTAATAACTCTCCATCTTATTCGTATATATGAGCTAAACCAAGGTCCTAATCGCGCTTGCATCTCATATTGTTCCCTTCGAGTGAAACTATAATACTATTCAGTATAGCTAACTCCCATGTAGGTCTTGCCCCCATACACATTACGACCCAGCATATGCAGGAGAAAAACAGGCTATTGGAACACTATATTAGAAAAGCTTCTCAACTTTGGCCGCGTTGTGCCAGCTAAGCAATGAGTACACTCCTCTGCTGTGGCAGAGTCGTTGAGCTTTCCAGGTCGGTGCTTCAAGCAAAACGAGAGCAACACTGATCCTATTTCGAGGTCTGATCATACTGAATGTTAATGTAATGTTTTGCACCAATTTATGGGGTTAAAGAAGCTTCAAGCCCGGCACGGAGGATGGGCAATATACTTCAGTGTCCTTCCTTCTGCCGATCATGAGTATCATGAGATCATGGCAATGATCTCATGATTAGAGCAGCAGGCAGCTCTTTAAGCTGTATTGGAGAGAGGTTTCTCAGCCATCATGATAACTAAGTTTCAGTCTAAAGTTTCACCTCAGGTATCAGGGAGGGCAACGGGGATATTGCCCATACGTGTTAATATGTGTCCTTTGCCTTTTGTGTTGGGGCTGAAGCTTCTTCCAACCCCTCAACCTTAACATCTTATCAAAGATCTTACGACCAAGCAAGATGTGGATTCTAATGCTCCGCTTGGTGTGAGATATCTGTAAGAGGCATTGCGGGACATAACTGATGATATTCATAACTTCCACATAAGAGCCTGACCATGGAGCTCCGGTATTATTGTATGTTTGAGGTTGAGGGATCAAAAGAAGCTCCAAGCCCCAACAGAAGTCGTCTCAGGGAATTCTGCTTTGACAAATAGCAGAGTTGTCTATTGGAACCTGCGAGGCTTGGAAACTCACAGAAGGAGCTTGGTCTACATATACGCAGAGATTCCGCACGCGATCTCCAAGTTGGTTGAACATATAATACGTGATAAATTATTTTGCTATTCTATACATATCCATCAAGGGTTCTTACTCTCATCATATTTCCCATACTGCCATCGTTTATGGTTTTCTTCCGCCCACCACCTCGCTATAAAAGCCCCTTCTTCAACCCATTTCGCAACATGATCACCCCATCTTAATGTAACAATATCTGTAAAGGAAGTAAAGTCGAAACTTTGCACAGAATTCTTCTCAAAATGGTCTTCTTCTATGTTGCTTAATCGCCATTCAACATTGTCGATAAGAGGAATAGCAAGGTGACGCTCTGGGTGACGGGCATCTCGGGCAGTTATTACAGCGCGACCAGGGTTCACAACGACGAACTGCCAGTTGCCTTGGCCAGTCGTCTCATTCTGTGTGAGAAGTGGGCGGATTAGGGATTGACCTTCGTAATTGCGGACGAGGTCGGAAGCAACTTGTCGGCTGGCGTTGTTTAGTGAGCCTGTCTCGAGGAGAAGGTCGAGGATAGATGGTAAAATCTGCGACGAGTGGACTGCATCGTGGATGTCGAACGAGGGCAGTAGCGGGTGAGATAGGACCAGAGGGACATGGTCGATGCCGATGCTGGGGTTATAATAAGGCGACACGGCGCCGTTCTCGGGCATCGAAATTCCGTGGTCTCCGACGAAGACAATCAGGGTCTCATTTGCGACACCTTGTTCGTCTAATAGGTTCAGAATTTTTCGTAGCCATTTGTCATCATAGCCTTCTGTGTTGAGATAATGGGAAAGCATATCATAACCATTAGCAAGCGGGACATACTCCTCCCCTTCTGGCAGCTTGTAAGCATGGTGGCTTGTTGATGTTATGTGCGACAAGAAAACTCTCTCATCCTTCTCCCGAGCCTGCACAAAAACGTCGCGGAAATAATCCTCCAGAGGATCTTCCTCGAAAGCAAAACCGTTGATTCTGGGTAATGTTACCGGGCCGTGAGTTGCCTTCTCAGAACGCAACCACTCTAGTCCAATGAGGTGCTCCTCCGGAAAGCCAGTTGCTTCCATCAGTTCTTGCTGGTTGTTGTACCCTAGGGTTGCAGCTGAATAGAAATATGACTGCCACTTGAAGTCGTTGAAAGGTCGCGTTCCTTGGCCAGTGGAGTTTGACACTCGGTTCAAAGCTTCAAAAATATGAGCCAAGCATGGTTGGTAGATGTGGTGAGCGTAATCGAGATTGAAGTCGGCCAGCAGTGGACCGATACCGCAGAGAGTACCGACTAAGCTTTTGAAGGTAAAGGTGCCGGTTGTATGGGCATTAGTAAAGCGAGCGCCGCCGCGTTTGAGCTCTGGCCTACCATCGTAGTCGAACCCATCGTCGTAGTCGCCTGTGATGTAATTGGCGGTAGGCGTGAGATTGGCTAATTTCTGATGGACTTCGATGGGAAGGGTGCGTTCGGGGAATGTTGATGCTAACAGTTGATAAAGATCGTCATCCTTCTTGATTGGGAAAACGTCATTTCGTGTACTTTCGAGGAAGCAGAGTACGACATTTCTGATGGGGACGTCTCGCAGCTTGTCTTTTAATGTCGGAACAAGCTCTTCCCCGAGATTCGATATCTTCAATGGGTCGACATCAGCATTGTAATGCGGGCGCTCGTAGTGCCAATCCTCGAAACCGGCCAATACTTGGTCGTTTGGAAGCCAATCGAAGGGCTCAGCCGTTGCGAGCGCAGTAAGATTGTCCCAGCTATGCTGAATGCCAGTGCCGAGAACAGTGGGCAAGTCTTGTAATGTCGGTCCCGAAGTAAAGTCCACCATTGGCGCCAATCCTGCTGTATAAGAGAGGAAAATGAGCGATCGGTCGGATGGTCGTGCGACAGCTGCAAAAAGAAGTGCAAGCAGAAAGATTGCTGCCAACGCGAGTGGTGCAGATCTCAAGGCAGCTCTTAGCCTGAACTGAAACGGGCTCAGCTGTCGCTGTTTAAGTTCTTGTACATCGTCGTCGGAGCTTTCGTCATCGAAGGATTCTACTTGGCGCTCGAGATCGGATTTCGGGACGGGAGCGTAGCGATTTTGGCGGGGAAGAATGCGACGAAGGAGTTGCCAAGCATTGGCGATGGTCCAATTGACAACCTCAGCGACGTAGCCATGGAGTTTATAACAAGGTGTTTTGAGAAGCCAGCTCAGTAGAATGTTGGCGCAAAGGACACTTGTAAATGCGACGCTGCCCGACAGCATCAAGGATTTGGAGGAGGGATCGTTCGGTAGAGATATGTTGCTGTAGTGTATTTCGGAGCCGGCGACGAGGAAGAAGGATATCGAGACGACGCTGAGCAATGCGTTGATAAACATAAATATGGCGGTAAAAACGAGAATCGTGATTTGCGGGCGCGCGGATAAGTTCGCGGACCATTGGTCAAGGAGGAGTCGAATGAGGGTAAGGACGACGACATCTTGGGTAACGAACGAGTAGCCCCAATGATGGAGTAGACTTTTGTGTACAGCGTTGATGTGTGCGTAGATGTGTATTATCTTGGCGGCCCAAACTGCGAGAGCTGTAAAGGTGAAGAAGAATTGTCGGTTCGGTACTCGTTTTAGAAGCGCGCGTGCGAGCGCCAAGACCGCCTGAGACGGTGTCGTACTCTGCATCATGGTTGTCTAAAACGGAAAGAAGAAGGAAAGAAAGAAAGAAAGAAACACGCTTCAAAGGAAAAGATGTCAAGCCACGTTTTGAGCTCCCAAGTCAGCGCTCATGAGAAAAAGGGTTGTTTTTACAGTAATGCATCGCATGGCAAAAGAAGCAGCAGCGAAAGCGAAAGCTTGAAACAAAAGTACATTCAGCTAGGGCCACGGGTAAGACTGTTATTAAGGGGTTTTTGCTACAGCACCTGTGCTGCACTCCATAGCCTGTACCAGAATGAGGAGGGAGGGAGCCTCAGCCTCAGCTTTGCCCTTGGCTGACATGTGTCTAACTGGCCCCAATCAGGGCTCCCGTCGGTGATCAAAATAGCTACAACGGGTCACAAAAAAGGAGATGACTCGTGTGACTTTTGCTTTTTAGGGCGGATAGCCCCGGATCTTCGGCACGTACTACAGTAGAATGGGCTGCGGCGGAGGTGCTGAGCGGCGTCAATCTAGACCCAACCTTGATTTCAAGGGGTCCTGTTGCATGCAACTTTATATGCACCCATCATGGCAACCCGATTGTGCAAGACGGCATTGATGTTGTCCAAATTCCATCCTGACCGACCGACAAAGTTGCAAACAAGAATTCGACATTTAAAATGGACGTCAAAAACCCAATGCACAGATTTCAGAGGCAGATCCCCAGAACACAGGGATCATTCCAGGGCTCGGATCCACTAACGGCACTAATTTCCTCTGAAGCTTAGCTACAAAGGGGTTCAAGATCCCAGTGGTCTCGCGCGTTGGCTCTCCCAGATTTGTTGTTTGTTCAGTCAGGATTCTGACATCTTTACCGATGCCATTCCCGATCCTTCGAAACAATTGCAATGGCGTATAAGACACATCAGAAGAAACTAATAAAATCATAAACATTTTGCGACATTTTCAGCAAACTTCCAGCGACCATAACAGGCATACGCCGAATTGCATGTAGGTAATACGAGGCACACACTGTTTGTGTCCTGTGCATTTGTGGCTTTACGTGCCAGCCAGTAGACTCCAAACACAGCCCCAATTATTGCCAATCAATGTGGAGCCAATCCTGCTGATCTGTGCCCCCTTGTGCAGGGAAAACAACAGGACCATTACAGTACCGGGCGTGTGAAATTGGGAGGGGCTTGGTCCAGGCTGAAATCCACTGTTAAACAGCACTGATTGGTATCCGTTACCGGTCTCCCAAGGGGGGGGGGAAGAGTCTAGAAGAACAGATTCTGCCTTGGCTGGTTCGGCTCTGCCACACTCTTCAGCCCTATTTCTTGGAAGTCAAGTCATTCTTGTTAATAATTGTAATTATGATTCAAGTCTCGCACGTATGGTATCGGTGATTTCCTCAATTGGCGACCGGTTTCTGCCACGTTGATCTGATCATTTGGCCTGGTTAGTTTAATAAAGCCACAGCCCAAAACGTGAATTTTCGGAACTCCGCTGTCGCAAGACTTGGCCCCCAACTGAAGGATTTTTTCCCTGGAGATGCTCTCAATATGACAGCCGAAGGATTCGATGGAAAGCAGGGCTAGGCAAAAAGGATGCGAAAATCCACTGGGAGAATTACCTCACCTTCAGGCTTTGAAACGTCCCACTCAATGGAAGCCAACATTCATTTTCCAAGGAATGAAAACCCAATTGATGATGGTCTACGGGAGGGAGGAAAACTTGAATCCTTGATCCTGAGGGACAAAAATACCCATGCAGGTTTACCGTAAGGCTAGGGGAGTCTGACAAGTTATTTTTAGTTCCCTGATTCAGACCAGGATGGTGTAATTACCATTACCTGCATTATTCCTGACAGTTATCGTAAGATCCAAAATTGAACCTCAGATTGCATAAACTTAATTGGGGTCAGCTGCAATAAAGGCTCGCTTCATTCTCGAAATCGGTGTGCTTTTGCGTGATTTTCTTTTTGTTGAAACCAGAATAGGGTAGGCTCCTTGGTGCAATGACGACCAACACGCATCATGACCAAGTAAACCCTCCCACGGAGCCCGAAACTGTCGTTGGTCGGACATGTTCTCTCATAGCAAGCAGAAAAAATGATGCATCAAGATTTGTTTAGTCTCGTCTACTGCATGCGTTCCGCTACCCTTTTCGTCAAAATCTCTCATATCACCCGAAATTTTCTGCCCCAATGAGCCTGCGGCGTCCGGGGCTTCGACTCTCGTAATCTGTCGAAATGAGATGAGAATTTAACTTCAGAGGCCTCGTAAATTGGAACGTGATCAAATCGCCAACGTGTAAAGTCTAGAGCAATTGACTCTTTCCCTGGTGCACGTGGCGATCCGACCATTTTTAACTCGAAGCTTGTTTTGAACTTTTACTGCTTCGCGGCAACTCTGAGTTGGCTAGCATGCATCATCTCCAACTCATGCCATTGTGAAGTTTTGATATCCATGATAGACCAAAACGCTGATACAGATGGCTATAGTGAACCATATGACCAAAAGGTATGAGAAACTCATCTCTTTCTCTGGAGTAACCTGTTACGTCAGAAGTCAACCTCCACGTCCGTTTCGAGAACAAACATGGCAAGAATATACCATCCCATCTTGATGGGCAAATATAAATAGCTCCCAATAGTATTGTTATTTAATAGTAGCTACACGGCGATGAGCAAGAGCCCTTTCATATCACAGACAGACAGCCTTCCGGTTCGAGTTAACTCAACATTCATCTAGGCCATGCCAACTTCTCTCTAGCACATGATATATCGAAAGTTCTGAATTTTAAACTTCCTCGGCTTATCATTGATGCCTTTTGCATGTTTGACGCCGTTGCTGAGACGCGCCAGGCAAATATGTATTCTTGATATATTCCACAAACTTGGGTAACGGCGAGCAGCAAAGCCAAGAGCCCGTTAAAATCTCAACACTTGATGATGCAGGCAGGAAGAAAGCCCCCCAGGGCAGTTGCTACCAGTATTCTACGGCAAATTTCGGGGACGAAATCGCGACTTGTAGCTTGATCAGGTTTAAGGCGATCGACATTGGATCAAAGAATGAGCTTGAACTTGATATCGATCAAAGGAATCTTTCAAGAAACAATTAATGGCACCTGGCTTGCTCAAATAGTAAGAATGAGATCTTCAGCCTCAAGTTCAATAGGTCGAGAGATTTTTTGCGCATGATAACGAGGAGCCATAACTTCGCTAAACACTACTTGGCATTTGCTGCGGTTCGGAACATACAGGCTTTGGCGCCGGCCGAGTACCGAAATTGAGTCACTTTCGACAATACTGAAAAGCTTCCAGACTCGATTTTCCTTTTTGTTGAAAAACTTGATAAGAAACGAATACTCATCCTTAGTTGTCCTTAGTAACGCAAATGCTCACATTTCACAACCAACCATGGATGCCAAGCATGACAACCAACAACCAACACCACAACGGAACAATAATCGGCGCGCTTCGGGGTTTAGCCGGACCCCGCGTAATGCAATACATGTCATCTAAGGTTATCTTCAATAAACATCATCTCACCACCAGGCAGTAGCCATGGATCCCAAGACAGAACCACTGCCCATATCTTTCGAATTTTCTTCGTCGTGAGAACAATCTTTAACGCTTCATGATGTTTCACAAACTAACAACTGATCTAGGTCCATTAAGCCAAAGCTAACTCGCACGAGTACAAGCAAAGTCAGAACAGGCTGTATCACCTGCAAAAAGCGTCATGTCAAATGTGACGAAGCAAAACCCCAGTGTCGGAATTGTGTAAGAAATAATCGGCAATGTGAAGGCTACGTGATTCCAGACAGAAAGCGAGGCAAGGGTCCAGGTCAGATTCAGTGGGACTCGAAACACATCACACGCGCAGCTCCCCCGAGATCGCAATTACATCTCGTCCATGACTCCCTTGACTTCCGAGACACTCAGAGTGTCCTCTACTTTGATGAGTTTGTGCAAGTTGTGCAGAGTCCGTGGATCGCCGCTGGATTCAACAGCGATCTATGGGCTGTGACATTACCCCAGGTTGCCCGCACCAACGATATTGTACGGCATGCAGCTATTGCAATTGGAGCTTTGAGCAAATGGTTCAACAAGTCGAGATATGATTCGCTTGGAACATTACTATCAGTGGAAGATGAAGCTGCGACAGGAGATCCGGATTATTTGAATGCGGTAGCTCACTACTGCCATGCGCTCAAACTACAGAGCCAACAAGCTTCGATACAAGACGCCGTGTTTCTTTCAGTCCTCTTTCTATGTTTCGAGACACTACGAGGGAATAGAAAAGCTGCGTTGGATCACATCAATCACGGGCTGGCAATGTTACTCGCGCTTGTGACAGATTCGGATTCTTGTCTGATGTCATCCGTGGCCCCAAATCCAAAACCGCTCATCGCAGCGGTAGCAGATATCTTTTCTCAGATTATTCCACAAACGAGACTTATATTACGCGGAAGTATCGGTCGCAGCCCGGCAGTACCAAACTTCACGAGGGGTCTACGTGCTAAGAAGCAGTCACTCGAGTCTTTCATGTCTCTCATAAATCAACTTCCTCGCTCATACCCGCCCGCTGAACAGCTACCGCCTGTACTTGAAAATCTAGACGACTTTGAGAGATACTGGCTCACCGGCCGAAACGCAAAGCTTGCCGTCGTTCCTCTTCTGATGGAAGCTGTTCAGAACACTGGTGTTCTGGTCTCATCGGACCCAGACATCATTTCGAGAGTTTGGAAAGAAATCACAGCTGATCCTCGTATCAAAGAGATTTGCGAAGCTTCTACGAAGGAGCTACGGGCCCTCGAAGCGGCTTTCATGCCTCTTTTCAACCGTATAGTCATGTCGGACTCGAGATCCACGGATTATATTAGAGCTATTCACCTTCGCTTGCATTACCTTGGTACTTGTACCTTTGACGACCTCACACATTTCTACGACGTTGAGCCGATTCAAGCAAAGACACCTCAGTTCAGAGAGTTCCTTTCTCTAGCGGAGATAAGCATCCGCGTCGCGAAGCGGGACCTGAAGAACCCAGCACAACAGCTTTCTTTACAATGCAGCTTGGCTTCTCACTTATTTCTCATTTCACTCTTCTGTCGAGATGCCCTTCTTCGCGACGAAGCTACGTGGATGCTGAAAGACTACCCCGGCCAAGACGGTATTTGGAATTCCCGCTCGCTGTACCTCCTCGCACACAGAAACAAAACCGTGGAGCGGATAAATGCATCCGAGGGCACAGCCCTTGAACAGTGGCACAGGCTTCTACGCAGGGAGTATCTGTTTGAAGAAGGCGGTGACCGGGTTGTTTTATGCTACTTGGACAAGGATGAGATCACGGGGGAGTGGCAGCTTGTGGAAGAGACAGCGGACGTGAAAGGAGATCTTGATGCCGTCGAGTGGAAGAGACGACCGCCTTCAGCTGCGGGAAGACCCTTGCTAGGGGATGTGCTTACGCTTTGGCCAGAGATGGTGGAATGACGGGAGAGCCTTAAGGTAGGCAATTTAATTAATCATCAGGCCCTTGAAGCCACATATGCCATGAATACCTAAAACTTATAGCCATCTTTACAATAAGGCTAAGTCTATATGATGGTTGCAAGCATACCGAAGAAATCTAACAGAGACCGAAGAAGAGGATTGAGCGTCTAGCCCAGTTACATGAGAAGCGAAGTTTACAAATGACGAGTGGTAAATGACAGTAAGCGAATTAGAAAGCGATAGTGAATAAATGAAGGAAACATCATTGGTCCAAAGCTTGGTTCTGTACCATTTCCCAGTAGATGCCCTGCTTGTTGACAAGCTCAGTATGCGAACCCTTCTCAATGACCTTTCCATCATCGAAAACAAAGATGACGTCTGCATTCTGAATCGTAGAAAGTCGATGAGCGATAGAGATGACAGTTCGTCCGTTGCGAGCCTTATCAATCGCCGCTGCAACGACTTTCTCAGATTCTGAGTCAAGAGCGGAGGTCGCCTCGTCAAGAAGAAGAATCTTGGGGTCGCGAATCAACGCACGAGCGATAGCAATACGTTGCTTTTGACCTCCAGACATGGATATTCCTTTGTGACCCATGTCGGTGTTGTAGCCTTCAGGCAGTGAAACGATAAAGTCGTGGATGAACGCGTCACGGCAGACCTCGTGGATCCTGTCATCGGATACAGAGTCTGGGTTGGCAACTCCGAAGAGAATGTTGTCGCGAATGGATCCTCGGAACATGGCGGGTTCTTGAGATACAAGGGACAAGACTTGGCGATAGTCATAAACATTAGTGTCCCTGATGTCTTGGCCATTGCACAAGATGGCACCATTGCCAGGCTCCAAATCGTAGAAACGTTCGAGAAGCGAGATAACAGTTGTCTTGCCGCAGCCTGAAGCTCCGACAAAAGCGGCGTATTGGCCCTTTTCTATGGTGAGATTCAGCTTGTCAAAGACGGGAACGCTTCTCGTGGGGTATTTGAAGGAGACGTCGCGCAGCTCGATCTTGACTCCGCCCTCAGTATCCTTGATACCCTCTTCATGCTTGCTATTTGTGCGTCGATCAGGATCAACAGACTCTCGCACGTCGAGAATGCGGTTCGCAGAAGCAGTCACTTGCGCAGCGCTTGGTGCCAATCCGAATCCTTGACTGCCAGCTTCCGCTCCCTGGATAACAGCCATGAAGCAGACAAAGAACGCTTCCATCGAGTATTCTCCACTGACTAAAAGACTACCGCCGTACCAGAAGAGCAAAGCTTGACAACCGAGACCGACACTGTCTGCGAAACCGAATATCGCCGACGTCCACTGAGCCTTCCGGTTCGCTGCTTTGACATGCCCATCCAAGAGGTCACGATACCGACTGTTAATCGAGTCCTCCATGGTCAGTGAAGACACTGTTCGAATAGCTTCAATTGCTTCGGTTGCGAATGCAGAGCTTTCCTGAAAAACTGCCGCGTTCATCTTGTCGAAATGGACTTCATGCTTGTACTTCCAACATCCTCCACCTATCATGAGTGGCAGAGCAACAGACATGGAAATCAATCCAAGCTTCCAACCGAAGACGAGCGATATGATGACACAACCAGTGATGTTGAAGATGGCTGAGAGCAGAAGTGCGAGATTGATGCCGAGGAGCTCCTCCAACTGCTTTGCGTCACTGGAGACGCGCGAGCTTAGAGATCCATGAGAATTATCTTCTTGATCAAAGAAAGACACCTTCTGGTACAGCATGTCGTTGAGATACTGGGATTTGTATACTCCACTGACATAGTACTGAACCCGCAGACCAATCCATCCCTCTGAAAGATACGCAAGGCCAACGCCTCCAGCTAGCGCGAACCACATAAAGCCCCAGAACTGACTCTCACTTTTCAGGTCGCTGCCTTGAAGAAGAAAGATTCCAAGAGCCTTTGAAAAGAGCCAGGCTTGGATTGGTGTTCCAGCTGCGACAGCCATGGAAGAGAAGAGAATACCGATGTAGTTGGGCCACTTCTGTCTTTGTTCATACAATAGCTTTCCGAAACTCCTGAAGAGACCTCGAGGTTTCTTGGGAGATTCTTCTGCGACGGAAGCCGCGGTGACCTGAGCTGGCTTGACGTCAGGGTGTTGTTCATGAGACTCATCATCTGATACCAGAGCTCCCTTCTCTTCTTCATCTGCAACTCGCAGGGCCTGCGCCCTCACGAGAGACGCATATACTCTATGAGGCTTCGTCATGAGATCCATATGTGTACCTTGCTCAACTGCCTTTCCACTCTGTAAGACGATGATGTTATCAGCCTTCTTGATGGTTGACAGACGATGCGCAATGGTGATGGTTGTACGATTCTGCGTGGCTCTGTCGAGAGCAGCTTGGACGATCTTCTCGCTCTTCGCATCGATGGCACTAGTGGCTTCGTCGAGGATAATGATGTTGGGCTTCTTGATGATGCTTCTGGCGATCGCTAGGCGTTGCTTCTGGCCCCCCGACAGCTTTGCGCCGCCGTCGCCGACAGGTGTGTCGTAGCCCTAGAGATCTATGTTAGAATAGTCGTCCTTCGTGATACAATGACCGGAAGACGTACATCTGGCAATCGGTTGATGAACTCATCTGCATAAGCCTCTTGACAGGCTTCTCGAACCATCTCACGCTTCTTCTCTTCAGGCTGATCCTGCCATTGTGAGCCGATAAGGCCGTGAGCAACGTTATTAAAGATTGTGTCATTGAAGAGGAAGGGTTCCTGTTGCACCAGACCGATATGTGAACGCCACCATTTGAGGTCAAGATCTTCGACATTGTTGCCGCCGATGGAAACTGAGCCAGCCAAGGTTGGATTGACAACAGGAGTCTCGTCCTCTGGCGGCTGTTCATCATCCTCGTTAGCTTTCTTCTGAGGTTTGGGTTCAAAGACCTGAGGCAATACGTGGTGTTCCCTCAATGAGTACCAGCGCTCGAGCAACCCAACGACAGTGCTCTTCCCTGAGCCTGAAGGACCAACCAGCGCTGTGTTTTGTCCCGAGCGAATGGAGAAACTCAGTCCGTCTAAGATGCGAACTCCGGGGCGGCTGGGGTACTCGAAAGTGACGTCGTCAAAGACAATGTCGCAGGAGGTGATGTCTGGCTTGAGAGAGCCAGAAGGGGGGAGAGGTGCATCTATGACAGTGAAGAACTCGCATGCAGCAACCATAGCTTTGCTGACAGCCATCAGAGGAGTAGCGAGACGCTCTAGAGACGTGAGGATCAGCATGACGGACATGAGGACGATGACGATGACTCCAGGATTGTCGATGGCGCCAGAGATGTATCGTCGAGTTCCGTACCAAAAGGCAAGACCGAAAGTGCCGAAAACTCCAAAGAACTAGGTGACTGTTAGCATCGGATAGCCAAGGGGCACTTGGTAACATACCATCATGCCAAGATGAAGGCCCATGAAAGGAGCCATCTTTTGGCCTTCCTCAATAGCCTTCTCAACCCAAACTCTGTACCTAGAAATCACTCGAGATTGAGCGCCACAGGCAGTGACTAGTCGTATCCCTTGAAGGGCTTCACTGGCGATTGCAGTCCCCTGGGCATCGGCCTGGCCAGTCCTGGTCTGACCTCCGACAAGATTTGGCATAGAGATGGACAGGATAACCATAGTGTAGATGATCAAAGACGAGGTTACCAAGGTAATGTCCCAACTCCATACGAAGGCGACGATGATAGACGCCCAGATGGTACCATTGAACTCCAAGAACGTGCCCAGGCGCTCTGAGATGCCGACTTGAAGGGTATTAGATGTCGCGGTAATGGCAGTAGCAGGTGCACCGGCGGGCATCGAGTCGATAACATGAATAGATTGTGAAAAGAGAGACTGAAGGTAATGAAGACGAACAGCGGACGATAGTCGAATGCCGATCATTCGAAAGCAGTATTTGTTGATGGTGTTGAGACACCAACGGCCTAGGAACAGGGCCATGATGTAAAGAGATTGCTTGTTCAAGATGGCTTGAAACTCATTGGTCGGGAAGCTGGACATGTCTTTGAAGTAGTCTGTGAATTGGTTGACGAGTTGGCCGAAGATGATGTTCATGAGAGGCATGGTTATACCAGCGCCGATGGATGCAAAGGAGGCAAGGGCGTAGATGAAGAAGTCCCATTTTGTGGCGTAACTAAAGACTCGGATGTAGTCGGCGACCTTTGGAGTTCTTTGGGGACGTTGGGAATCTTGTGTCGTGGAAGGGGATTTTTCGTTATCGTGCTCGGCGTCGCTGGGAGGTTTCGTGTCGGCGGCCATGTTGAAGGAAGGGGGAGGGCGTTGGGGAAGCCTAATTAGACACAGTTATTAGCCTAAAAGTCCACGAAAAGTAATAAAAGGAGAGAAAGAGAGAGAAATTGGAAGTTCCTACCGTTAGAGTTGAGTTTCTGCCGTTTGAGAAAACGGGAATGGGGATGTGTACAGGCTCAAAACCGTAGACGCTCGCTTGCTGAAGCCAAGTAAAGGAGTTGGTAGGGATAGACTGGGAAATAAAAGGCGAAAATTGCAGTGCAGCACGAAAGGTAAACAATATAAAGGTAAAGTTAAGAATGAGATGAGAAAGGCAAAAGCTGCAAGGCATTCTCCATGAGCCATAATAAGTAACACATCTTGTCTTCAACGGCCCCTGTCTTGTCGAGCCCTGCGCACGGTTCGTAAAAACGATTGCCTTTTCGGGACATTTACGAGCTCCACTTGCTTTTCTTCGCGAAAACTGAAGCGGACCCGTCGTATAACTCGTACCAAACTAAATCATAATATTAGATCAGGAGTAATCCTCAATCTGATGTTTCGCCATAATCGTGGTATCTCGGGATCAAGAGTTCTCCGAGATTCGACTCGTAAAATTCCAAAATGAGTTCGCGTTACGACGCCGCAGCTGGTCATCTCTCACCAAAACTCGAAGTCATGCCAAGGATCAGCAAGCCAAGGGCAGTCTATAAGCACCAGCGTTGGTTTTCTGAAGCGTAAACGTAACTTTTCAGGGACGTTGGAAAAGTTGAAAAGTCCATCCTAAGTGCAAGAAATCCCTAGATAAGTTTAGAATAACTTACTAGAAGTGGTGAGAGCTTACCGGATTTAGTTTCAGGTTGTTATACGTCCCAAGGGTTTCCTGGTCATTGTTGAAGAAAGGTTTTTGCTGATAAATGAGTTCCAAAAGTAGTTCACGAGTGATGAACCTAAGTTGATAAAAACAGGGAGAGAATTTCAAGCTCGCTGTCTGATATGCTAGCATCCCACGAGATGAATAACAGGGGAAACGTATAGAGGACAATCATGTAGACTATTCTAGGACCTCGGGGATAATGCTCTGTGCTCTCTGAAGAACCTTGCTTATTGGAGTGCGGTACCACGATACGACTCTGCTGTCGCTTGGTGAAACCTCTAGGCTGTCGTGGATCTATCGATGACATGGCGTAGTGTCGTACCCGTGAATGTAGAATTCGAGCCGTGAGAGGCGCTTGCATCCTCCAAGAAGTAAGTAGCGCTCGTTGAAAGAGCGATACACGTTCCATGACAAAATAGCTAGATAAAAGCGGCGGCGGTAAGCAGGGGGAGCATCATGGCTATGCAGTCATCGAATACTTGCCAGGGTTCTTACGCGTTGTGGTCTCTCCGCGATGGTGATCAGTGGTTGCTTGGCGAGGGGAAACTCTGCGTAAGTGCGCAAGGTTGGCAAAGAGAACTGGGATCACTAATTCGCTCACGGGAGGTTAGCGCGATGAGTTCCGTTCCGTGGCTTTCTGACCGGCTTGTAGAAGCGAAGGATATGGTAGTACGGCGCCTGGAAGAGGGGAAATCTTTGTGACACCACCATTGACTTGGTGGTAGAGTGGATACTAGAAACCCAGGGGGTTGTGGCCGTTGTTTTAGGGGGGGTAGGTAACGCTCCGTGTCGTACCAAGTATGGGTAATAAGAAGTTCAAAGGTCGTACAGAGACATACCAGGTAATGGTCTGATACACCTTCCATTCAATGTTCGCATAACAACGTGTGTCGATTATTTCTCTAGATATTTCTACGAAATACAAGCAGGTATGAAGGCTCAATAAAATTTCCAGTTCTACAATCATCCTACAGCATGGTATCTCGACACTAACTCATAACAAACATCACAAAGTAACTCCTCCGCTACCTCATTGCTTCAGCGTCTTCGACTTCCGACCCATCTTGAACGATGACAGTTTGCTCGACCACCGAGACCCAGAAGAGTCCGATTTACTTCTTGTCGCCGGCTGCGGAACTTCCAGCTGATCTTGTTCCACCTCATCCGGAGCATTGCCATCAAGCTCAGGCGGTTGGACGTGAAGCTCCACGAGCTTGTTTGCTAGTGAAGGTCCAGTCTGAGCTGTTGTTCCTGTGAGGTTCGAGGTTATTGAAAGATGGCCTTCCTTGGCATCAATCTCAGTGGAGTCGAGCTCCATGACTGGCGGCTTCTCGAGCGACTTCTCGTCTGACTTTGAAAGCCTCGACAGGTCAACCTCGTCGCCGGGCAGTTCTGAGATGGTGGGTGCGGCGTCCAGCTCGACAGGACCTGCTTGTTGCCAGTCGAAACCGATGCTGGAGGGACTTCGAAGAGAGGTGTAGTCAGGTGGATTGCCGAAACGATTACTGTAGATGATCTCTTCAACTGACGATCGCAGTTTATTGAACCTGAAGCCCACATTGACCTTCTTGAGCGGAATCAGTTGGTCAATCTCATCATGAACTTGCTGTTGCAACCGCTTCTCCTTCCCATTGAATGTTTTGATCGTCGACTTCGAATAGTACTTCGCCGCATCTTCGATCTGCTTGATAGAAACATACTTCCCGTCATATCGAAACGACCTCTCGAGTATGAGGATCATATCACAAGAGCACTTGAGCAACATCCTCGCCGTAGGTGGAAGCCCCAACAGACAGCCCGCCGCACCAACGATGATACCAATTCCCATAGTCGGTACCGCAACACCCACCGAAATAGCACTAACAGCTGCAAACTGCGACAGAGAAACCCGGAGGTACTGCTTGAAGTTGCTCAAGACAATATCTGACATGATCTGCTCGATCTCAGCGGGCGCAGCTTTGGGAAAGCCGAAGCATTGAAGAACGTGTTCGCAAATGAGGCGTGAGACGGTGGGCGTCCCGACCAAGCCTGAGCAGGGCAGGGGAACGGCGGCAGTGCGGATTGCGTGGGTGCCTAGTCTCATACACTCTGTTATCGCTGAGTTGATCTTCTGTTCAACATCAACGACTTGAGCGGCAACACAAAAGAGACGTACGCGTTCGTCGACGATGAGGTCGAGGGTTTGGGAGATAAGTTCTTTCACTCCAGCTTCATCATCTGTTACAGTCAGTGCACAATTCTTCAACCTTGCGAGAAAAGTCGCTTACTCTTTGAAAGACAGCAGAAGCCATCGGCTTTGTAGTGCTCAATCTGCGAGAGCTGATTCCTCAGCTCGGCAAACTGCTCCTCGGCCACTGCATTGGCCTTTTCTTCGGCGAGTCGCTTGGCTTCTTTGTAATCGCCTATCTTCTCCATGAATTCGTCAAGATATTGCATCTTGCGATAGCCTGTGAGCTTATCCTTCTTGGTTCCGACGACAAAAACGGGGACTTGGTGGGAGTATTGGGCGATGGTGGCAAAGGTTCGCTTGTCGGCTTCTTCAATTCGGGCAACATCAGCATCAACGCAGAACCTGTGGTTACATTAGCTGGAGATGTCTGAGAGCTAATATCAACCTACCAGATGACGTGAAGGGCCTCAGCAGGATCCTCTTGAAAAGCACGATGTCGAAGGAACTTCGCAATCAAGTCAAGCTCGGTATCGCTACCAGCCTGCCAACCTCTTGAATCGTGAATCAAAAGTCCGGGGTGCTTCGGTGACTCGAAAGCAACGTTAATATCATGAACGCCCTGCTCGTATGAAAGAGACTCATCGGTCATCTCGACACCAAACACTTTGTTGATCAGCGTCGACTTTCCAACACCTGTCTTGCCGCATACAAGAATTCGGAAAGCCTTGACGCCGCTTGCTTCGAGTTGAATCCCTTGGAGCCACGGGGCTAATTCATCTGATGCGGCAACAAGGTACGAATCTTGAAAGTCGGAGATTGGTTTCTTGAGGAGTTGGAAGTTCTTCAGGTCGTTGTATCGGGGATATCTATCAAGAATGCAAAATAACGACGGGTGAATCATGTTTCCATACGGTCCTGATGTTTGTTAGTGGTATTCTTTCTGGAAAACAGGTCTTCCATACCTGCGTCACACCATCCTTTCAAGCTTCCATCCGCACCAAACACTTTTCGGTTTGCTGCATGTTTGTAGCAATCTGTGTCAAGTTTGATAGAGTGCATCTCAATACCAGTTGCCGATTTCTTTGCATGCGCACTTTGAAGATCAAACATGCTTGTTCGGAGTCCGTTGGTGTACTGAATGCGCCACTCAATTTCCTCTGATCCATCCAAAGGCGGGAGGTTCCCAGCATATTGAGGGAAGATCAGCGCCATGGGGATATCACTGGCTTTTGAGTCGCCCATGTTGTTGACGAAGAGACCAGAGTAGATACTCTCCAGAACCATCCACTGCAACGGGTAGAGTGAAAGACCATCGTGGGCTGTGCCGCCGATCATATCTTCATGAGTACCCAAGAACCATGCTTGGATGAGTGATTGATGTGTTATGTCCAAAATTTCTGGTGTCTTGTTGGATCTATTTTCGTTGATTGCCAGAGCATGTCGAAGAGTCTCGACAGATGGGTTGAATGACATGTCATATGGCGTCTTCGAGTTGTAAATGATGGTGTCAAACAGACCAACGAAGGGTATCCGGGGAGGTTTTTGCGATTCACTCTTGATCTTCTGTAGTAGTTGGGGACCTCGCTTAAAATCATCCTCAAGCTGAGCCTTGATAAGACCGAGGGTAGCGTCAAATAGCTCATCGAAGGCTTGGGGTTCTGGTAGGCCCATTCGATGAACGATTCCAGCCACAGCGCGAGCGATAAAAGCTCCATGGCCAGAGCCGTACAGCCAAAGCTCATCTTCGGGTCGCTCAAGGGTAAGACAGACATCCTTGACAATGGTCTTGATGAGAGTTGTCGAGTCATCAGTTGCAGCATTCCGTGACCGAAACCGATCGCTCAACTTGATGACGCTGCTAGGAGCATCATAATACTTGGGTATCTGCGCAACAGCAACGCCATTCGACTCGACTAGCCCATCGTGGACCAACTGCTTGATTCGTTGGATCGTTGAAGGGTTGGTCTCCTCTGCTTTGAGTCAGCATCAATCCCCGATGCCAAGGCAGACACTCACTCTTAGTCTCCCGTGCCTCAACCCCATCTACCAGCACCACAAGTCGCTTAATCGGTCTCTTTTCCGACATATTCGAAAGTCAGCGTTCACAAGCGCTTGTGCATCCAAAGGGGAGAGGGAATAAAGTTATCATAATAACGCCAGGTCAGCCAAAACGACAGGATGCTAACCAAATTAAATTGGGCGGGGAAACGCCCGCTGACATGACATGGGTGCTCGATTGGGCAGTTTCGTACGATAAGCTCTATTTCCAAATGTGTACAAGATAGTCAGGCGTAAGCAAGGCTGCACATCAGCCTTGTAGGATCAGTGGATCTTGGTGTTGTTGAGACCAGTCAAAGACGCTGGTTAATTTGTAGCGGAACTCCGTAGCCGACGGGGTTACCTTGGCTGGGGGGGCTAAGCCTGCCACATTTCCGAACAAGCCGGCCTGCTTGGTTGATCTCTTTTCCGTGTGGTGTAGCCTAGGGCTGAGTACTGTATGTTGTGCATCGCCACGCAAAAGGTGCTGTAGATTGACGACATAACAGGGGTCATTTCAGGTTTAAGAATACAGCCACATACGTCGATTACGTTTGGGGGCAATCAGCAGAACCGCATGCTTTTGTAGGCTTATATTTTTCCGCAACCAATCAACCGGCGTTTCTAAATAACGTATATACCAAGCGAGCACCGTACTAAGATCTATTTATGGCGAAAATTCAGTTTTTAAAAACTCTGGATAAGTATATCAGCGTTGCCGATGTTGCCGCGATTGAGATACAATAAGAGATAGAGGTAACCGACAATAGGCAAAATGCGGCGGTCATATGGGATTTTTTATTTATGATATGAGAAATTGAAGCTGGGAGAGATCTTTACTTACTGCATGTCTGATCCGGCGGTCTTCATCACGCGATACTGTGGCTGAAAATTACTCCCCTAACGAGCCTCTCGTCCCTTTCTCATCAGTTGTGCTGGGTTCGTCAATGTCCACGATATGAAATAACGGCAGTAGATCTAGATGAGTGTGCACTCTTTAAGTGCTTAAGGTTGGTTTCGGATATAAATGACAAAAGAAAAGGGGAAGAAAAGCAATGGAGAAAAGACAAGGCTATCAATTTATTTCCCTCGAGGTGCTCTATCACTATTGGAGATAGACAGTTGGAAACGCGAGGACATTCCGAATTCCCCTTGGCGTTGCTAATACGTTACAGCTAGAGAGACACTGTTCTTTCAAACGCAAACATCAATCATGGCCGCCCAGCCTCGAACTGCATCTCTCTCAGAAGAACTTGATAGGTGATATAAAGAAACACCGAATTCCCCATATCTTCCGACATTTTTGCAAACATAGCCATCATTCCTCGTCTCTTCCATAACCTCACGACATCAGGGTGAAGGTGAACGTCAGGACTTTGAAAACCTGCGTTTGCAAAAGCAAGCACCATAGCCGCAATCCCTGCGGCTACTGCTGTAGCGACAGACGACCCTGACTTTGATAACTCGCCATCCACGTTACACAACCACGCTGATGGGACGTCTTGGCTCAATGTCCCGTATACTGCTGGGCCATGTGGATCAGTTGGAGGGTTTGTGTCGGAGAACGCGCCGTTGCTGTTTGTTGATCAGATTGAGATGACGGACTCGTGGCTTGCAGGGAACATTTCTTTTTGATTTCCCCCAGAGTTAGATGCCGCAGTAAAGAACAGGATTCGGTTCTGTCATTTCAGTTCTGCTTCGCGAATAGCTTGATTTATGTCTGTTATTTCCTCCTGGAACCCAAACGACATTGAGATTATGTCTACTTCGCAGTCTTCGGCAGCCCAGCGGATTGCCTGGTGGTCGATATGTCAGCTTAATGCCACCTTTGCTCGCTGACCTGGATGGACAGGCTTATATCTGTTGTACTTACCTTAGCAATAGTCTTAGAGAACTGCCTGAGTTTAGACCGGTCCCTGGCCACTCTCGCGACACAAATGTCCGCAAGAGGCGCTACCTTCATGGCCAAAGCTATGGTATGTGTCCCATGTACGTTCTCGTCAACTGGAACTTCTCAGCCTCCAGCGCAATCCCTCCAATCCTTCATCTGACGTCTGCGGTTAGGTAATCTGAAGAAGACAGCTTCAGGATCATATCCCGTATCCAGTATTGCAATTCTGACAGCTCTACCAGATTCATTCTAATCAGACTTCTAAGAAATGCTGTATATATAGCTGTTAATCGCGTGGAGCTTGTTGAGCCACTCAGCGGAATGAATAGTCCCATTTTCCTTTGCTGCGTTTGAAAGAGGGCTGGGGGGGGGCGGCACACCAAGGATTGGGTTTGAACCTCTCGAGTCCATGGGCTCGATATTATCAAGATCTTCCAAAAATCCGAGTAGCTTAAGTAGTCTTTGCAAGGGCGAGACGACAGCCTCATAGAGAACAGCCTTCCTCGTGGTAACACTGACCTCGGAGCCTCTTTCTTCTGTTTCCCCGGCTTCATCGAACAATTTTCGGTTTAAACAATTTGAAACCACTTTCCGGTAATCTGGATAGTCAAAGTCACCCCATGACCTCGGCTTATCTACCAAACGCTTTGCGAGGTTCCAGTTTGCGTTCAAAGTTCCCTCCATTGCTTCGCGATCCATAATAGGAAGAGGCTCCCCAAGACCAATTTCCAAGAGCATGATGCACAATGCGAGTAATCGAGGATAGCGGTAGATGACAGAATATGAATCACAATATTCCATAAACTCATCGGCTTCCTCCGCAAAGCTAACGACATAGTATGGTCTTGAGGCATAAAATCCAGCGCTTCTATCTCCATGTTGGTGTTCTTCAGGAAACGGCTCTGAGAGGAAATGCATGCTGTCACTCGTCCATTTGGTGTTCATCCACGGGGAGTCGTAGTACTGCCAGAACGAACGTGATATGATATAAGCAAGCACTAGTTTCATTCTGTCACTAAGTCGGTGCGCCCGCAATATCTCCCTTAGTGAGATGCTCGGACCTGGTTCCTTCCAAAAAGGCCTGCCTGGATCGCAGATTGGACCCTGGGCTCTTCCAGTCGTTGTGCCAACTCAACATCATCATCCAGTGGCTCATTCCGCAGATATCGTGTTTCCAGTTCCGAGATGTTGTATTCGCGCAGGATATCCTTGCTTTGATTCATATCGACGTTTGCACCAATGGATTGGAGAAATTGGGCCCAGAAACTGATACCGATACTGCGTCCTTGCTCTCGTGCTAACTCATGATCGTGTTCAGTGATTGACTCAATCTCCGGCACTTTGTCCTCGCGGAGACTAGACAAGACTCAGGCAGGTTGGAAAGGATCAGCGATGATATTGCCGATTTGAATAGGTCCTGATAGCTTGTATTGGAAGTTCGGGGCTAAGATGTATGTTTTTACAGCTAACATGGTGAAGTCCTTGTTGGGCAGCGCTGTACCACTGAAAGTGAGGGGTTTCTTTGTTCAGGGCATCTGCCCGATCTTGTGTTGCTGACTGCTTTATAAGCAATCGAACGAAGTCAGGCAGGTAACCATCACTGACCAACTCCAATGCTCAGCAAAGGAAATGCATAACCTTTCTTCACTTTTGTCAGCAAGCATATCCCCTTGATTTGTTTAAAACATATAGTCAAGCCCATCACCATTAGTACAAAAAGCCATACCGACCTTCATCCAAGCTCTTCTCGTCCCAATGCCGCATCCTCCCCAACTCAAACCCATGCGAATCCGCGACAACCGAGTTCATTATCACTCTAACACTACGGAGATCCTCCTCACTATTCTGCATACAAAACCATGCTATTTGAAGCGGATACACTAATAGCAGAGCGTAGCTAGCCGAATCTTCACCTCGAAGCGCCCAATTTGCGAAGCGACAGATCTCCAAGGCCAAGAACTTGTGTCTCGAGTTATAATCTGCATCACTTGAGGTGCCGCCGTTGTCTTTGGGGATGAGTTCGATGCCCAAATACTCGCAAGGCTGGACGAGACATAAAATCATGGCGTAGCTGATTGCCAAAGCGACACATTCCATTGGATCATCCGGAAGAGGGATGCCACTGTTTTCTCTCATGGCGGGATCTGTAGTACATAGCCAGGGCATTTCTCGATACCACGCATGTAATCGGTCAATCAGCGATTGTGTTCTTTGTCGCAGAACTTCCACTGCAACGAGATCAACGACATCCGATGTGCGTATGTTGTCGTAGTCCTCAATAATACCGGGCGGCTGGGCAAAGATGTCGTACAGGATATCGTATTTGTCCGGTGTTGCGCCCTCTGGTAAGCACCGTGTGCTCTCCCATTGGGGTTGATCGAGGAAACAGTGGCGACGCTGATGACCAGCAGAGAGAATCTGCAACATGTGAGTAACTTGGAGATCCCGGGGGTAGATATCGACATACAATGTAGTACCGCGCAGCTTGTAGTATTTGTCTCTCTGCTTGTGTTCTCCATGGCCTTGGGCCGCGCGCTTGCATCTTAGAGTCTCGGTTAGCAAAAGTCCAGAAACGGTCACTACGGAGAGACTTACCAATTTACCTAGCCCATCATAATGCATAAGCCACGCCGTGGGTTGAGAGAACACAACGTTCTCATATACACACAGACACATGACGCTCATCAGGGTTCCGATCTCGGGATTTGCGTTGCTGATATCCGTGCGAAGCTGAGTAAGTGCATGAGAGTATAACCGCAGTCCTTGTTCGCAAGCACTCTTATTCCGGTGAGTTCTTCCGAAGTACATCGCAGCCAATGCTTGTACACATGACTGGTGTTGTGCAGAGTGGTGGCCTGTAAGCAGCTCTGAAAGAATTCCTGAGCCTGATCCCGGACCCCAGCGTAATGTTTCCGGCGATAGCTTCGATAGTGTGTATGGAAAGAACAGAGTACTGTTCTGTGGTACCAGGCTGAGTATTTGAGGCTGGTAATTCCTTGCACGTTTTGCTGGAACCTTGTCATTGGGGAGACGTCTACATTGTGTTGCCGCAGATTTAGAAACGGCTTGAGAAGGACAAGCAGTTGTCGGAGAGAACCGAGTCCCTTCGTCAACAAACTTTAGTTTACTATGATAGCCTGAACAGTTGAGACCTGCATTTTTACACCGTTGGCAATAAGGTTGCTGTTCATCTATCAATAGTCAATTCTCTCGAACCATTCAACTCTCGACACCGACATACCGCATTTAACCTTGCGCTCAACACAAGTCCCGCACCGTTTTATTCGTCTTCCGTATCGAGTCATGTGGAGACGAGTCGAAAACGAAACTAATAACAAAAGTATTAATAAGAAGAGAAAAGAGGTTAGATCGAAACCAAAACCCCAGAGTCGGGTTCGTAGGGCTGTGAAAGACAAAGCTTGGCTGCTACATGAAGGGTCAATGTCAGACGGGGGCATGGTCTTGAAATACCCCGTAGGGAAAGCGATCAGACGCTAGGACGCCATGGTACGGATGTAGTTAGTTTGGGGGGAAGTGGCTTTTTGAACGCGTGGAGCCGGCAGCGCTGCTGAAGGATTCGCTTGGCGGTGGAGGTTCTAGAGCTGCCCAGACTGTATTCTGAACGTTGCTCTCAATTGACATTCCGAATTTCAGCGGAGCGATGTATCCGAGAGTGCCGGCATCCCTGTTGCAATGTCGATCATCAACCATGACCATTTTACACTTCAGGGCCGTTTGGCAATGAGCTAACCCCCAGGTGCTTGAGAACATTTACGTCACGAAACCCCTGATTTACTTCCTCTGAGCAATCCGAGCTGGCCTCTATTAAGGTTAGCTCCATTGTAGGATTACAGGGGTATCTCTCTGAAATACCAAATGTGGCTAGAGCCATCGTTGGAGAGATATCGGGTGGTAGATGCCGGGACTTGCCTCAGCTGGCGCCCAAAAATGTCATTTCGTAATCATGGCTTGAGGGGAAAAGTAAAAACGTTGCATCCTAAAATTTTAGTTAGAACGAGGATCGCATTGAAAGTGTAAACCCAAACCTAACTTGGGACTTTGGCCATTGCCGTTGCACGATTTCTTGGTGGCGCAGGCGCCCAGTTCCTGTAATTGGACGTAAACGTCGAAATTGAGATGCTATTTACCACTTGACGTGGCGGCCATGACGACGAGAAACATTAATATTGATGTAATTGGAACATTCCTCGGGTGGATTCAGGTACAAAGCTGACGTGAGATTGGGTACCGGTGTATATAACTAACGACGACTTCCGGGTTTGCAAGGCGTATTGACATCTCCTCAACCTTCTGTACAGATTAGCCATCAATCCATATCTCTTCTCTTCATTTTGTCTCCATAGATAGCATCATGTTTCTATCCGTCATCACCCTCGCGTGCCTTGCGCAAGGCATTTTTGCACAAACCACCATCATCACAGGCGGAAACAACAAGAACTGCCCAGGTGTTCTCAATAACCCCGGCAATGGGAAAGCGTACTGCTGCATCGGCGGAACGCTCGACCTCAGCACCTGCGAAGGATGGCCGATCTGCAGCGGCAGCTCCTGGGAACCCAAAACACACAGCTGTTACACCACCATTCCTGTCTCAGCGTCGGACTATGACTCGCGTGTCAAGAGTGCAAGCTCAAAGTACCTGAATGGTGCGGAGGCATCGGCTACTGATGACGCCGCATCGGCATCTTCCACCAGTGACAAAACTAAGGATGCGGCCTCAAAGACTGCTGAGCAGACGGCTTCGGAAACAAGTTCTGGGGCGAGTTCTTCTCAGACGGGTAACGATTCTAACATGAAGACTCCGGGTTCGGTTGGTGGACTGTTGGGAGGAGTCATGGCAATGTGGATGGTCCTGTGAGGCGTTGAGTTAGCATTCGGCCATACAGGTCTCTGATTCCAGGCCGGAAGGAATAGTAAACGTGAGAGATCTTTTCAAAGTACTCACTTAGTAAATGTCATTGCCAAGCTGTCTTCACAGAATCACACCAGATGTACAGCTTCTTTGACTTGATGAGGCAGATATTAGTTTGCAAATACTCTTGTAGCTTAGGCAAATAAAACTTATCTATTTGTCGCAAACATACTTCTCAGAGTAATTGCCGTCTTTGTTTGTCAATGTTAATGTGCATGAGAAATGGTTGCCGAGTTGAGTCCCACCTCCTTGTCTCCCTCAGCAAACAATCACCAGGCACCAACTTGAGTCCGTTCCACGATACCTTCAAGTACATACGACCATACCTGCGGTAAAGTACAGGATCCCGTCCGCTCTCCCTTAGTCAAGCCCGCAAGGGGTGGATTAGTAGTTGGGTCGGTGACGACCAGCGAATACCCGCTGTTGTATGTTTTTTGCTGTCCTTTTTGACTTCTGAACTGAGAGGAGGATATACAGGTCTTCTAGGTATGTCTTTACTACTTCCATCTTGAGTATTCACGGTTGTGGTCTTGTGGAGGGGAGATTTCTATTATGGTCTCATCGAAAACTAGATGCAAGTCACAGGAACTTGAAAACCCTACCCTCCTGTGCAAAAATATGCAACAAGAACGATCCATCTATCAAGATTATTATCCGACTTGAATCAATCATTCGAGCCATCTTCTCAGTGTATCGCTTCCACCGAACCGCCCGCCTATCCGCTTAGATACGCAGTGTATAGGGAGTCTCGCCTTGGGTCTGCTTGTTGAAGCGCTCCACAACGACCTCCCAAGTAGCCTCGATATACTCGATATAACGAGGGTCTCCACGGACAGCGTTCTTGACCCTAATCCAACGATGGTGAGTCTCATTAGCAGGCGTCTCGTCGTCGGGGCCAACGATCGAGACACGAGCGACAAAGTCGGACTGAGTATCCTCAAATAGCTTAGCCTGGCACATGTCTACAACGGGTATAATCATGGCGTCGCGGGCTTCATACCAAGAAAGCGGCGTGAACCGGACTTCCCTAGTGGCGATGTAGTATCGAAACCTAGCCCAGAAACCGCCGCGGACGTTCTCATCGACGTCGTAGCCGTACATGCCGATTAGGGGCTCTTCGAGAGGTTCAAAGGTCTGCAGTCCTCAATCAGGGCAGCGATACTCTTCGGGGCCAGGGGGAGGGTTCGTGACACCATTGGTCCAGCGTTCTTCAATATGCTGACCTGGAGGGATACCTTTGGTTGGCGGATCTCCAGTCTGTCGGAATCTTTCATCGAAGCTGAAGCCTGGGATCCACTAGTCACTTGCGACTTTCTTGGCAACGATGTAGAACTCTTTCAGAGAGGGAAGCTTTTCGAGATCGAGTTCGCCGAGGAGGGGATCATGAAGGTTGACATCGCTGCCCGGCTGGAGATTGCGCTGGGGCGTTTGAGACTTATTTACCCAGTACTCAATGTAGTCGGTAGGGAGTTCCGATCTACGGCCTGACAAGATGGAACGAGAGGGCTGATAGATCCACATAGAGAGGAGTCTTTGGACAGGCAGGTGAGCTGCACCAGACACACGCTGACTACTCTCAACATTAGGTAGTTTCATGTTCCAGACTCGCAAAATGTTGACAGAGGTATCGAAGCTAAAAGCCTTGCGAAGAGGAGAAGAGATCGCCGGACCATGAATGACATCCCAGCTGTCATGTTGGAACACAGATCCGAGGGGTCGGCGAATGGGTAGTTCAAACGCTTCAACATTTCTCATGTTCTTGATGATGTTGTATACTTTGCGGCATGAGAGCTTGAGAGGTTCAAGGCTTCGTTCACCTTCAGAAATTACGGTATCCTGGTTCTTGTTCTTTGCATCTCAGGGAACGACGAGAGGAGGGATAGCATATTCGAGGATCCTAAGCTGAGTTTTTTCAGAAAAGTCCAGTAATGATTTTCCCGGCCGTAGCTGAATGATGTGGATTAGCAAGATATAATAGAGTGAGAAGGTTAGGAAACTTACTCGCTCACTTCTGACCTGAAGGGCCATTGGTGAGTTGGATGCTGAAGTATGAATTGGAAGGGTGACGAGATCGGAGGGGAATTTGAGAGGAGGTAGATGGATATTTCGACAAGAGAGAATCGACAAGCGAAGTGGGCCTGGCTACAGTTATTCAGTGCCCTAACGTCTTTATAACTGTCGAAAATTCAGGAACATGCGTGGCAACTATTTTCAATAACTGGGTGCAAATCCCCAATTTTAACTTATCTATGGGCTTATAATGAATTGATTTAGAGACACTACCAATGAATTATGAGTCCCTAAGTTCTCAATGTCTGCATATTATTTCTACCTAAAGCTATACTTGAAAATTACTGCGAGTGACGATGAAGCTGCACACTACACATTCAACCATGTCGTTTTCTGGGGAGTGGACTCTAAGTGTGGATTGCAGAAACACAAGCATCTCATTCGGGCGAATGGTTTAGTGGTATAATACTCCCTTAGCATGTTCGTTACGAACCACAATTGGGAGTGGTCCAGGGTTCGATTCCCTGTTCGTCCATCGTTAGTGGTTAGATTCCACTATTATCCACATTTTTTGGTGTTTTCTCAACTTTGCAGGTGTCTTACTTTTTGCACCCACCAGTTGTTGTCCCACCTACCCGGTACTGTTGCCTTTATCTCAAGCGATAGTAATAAAAGAGGGTGTTTATCTCTTGAGGCGCAGTGATAACATGGCTGATGAAATGGGCTTTCCCCTAAACGATCGCGCTTTGTTTGGCTGAGCACATGTTTTAACCGCCTTGAATGCGTTTTCGCTCACCGGCCTTTCAATTGACGTTTCAACGGGTTGACAGTTGGTGGGGGCATTCCCCTCTCAACCATCAGCCTTGGACCCCACTGAGGGTAAATCATGAAGTTGTCATGGAATTTATCGATGCCAAGCGTGCAAATGGCTTGGCTACACGAATTCAATGAATTATTTGTCTTAAATCTGCCGTGTAACCCCAAGGAACGAAGATAATGCCAGTCGCTTTATTCTAAGCCCCACTGAATGCGATCGCTGCGTGACCCACAAAAGGGACAGCTGTTCTCATTCGTCAAATCTCAGGGGCAACCCTGCACAAGCCAGGCTGTCACTAATCATCTTTGGTCATTTCTCTTCTCCAGATACAGACACATACAACAACATCCACCCATCATATCCCACCACCACCACCACCACCAGCCTTGCCCCCTGTACCCGCCTCACTTTCACTCATACACTCATTTGTCCCCCTCTCTCATGACTCTCACATAACAGGCCCCTTCTCTGTCCCCAGGGTCATCGCACCATGGTCCGCGCCCTTAATCTCCGCCTCGCCCTTCAGGCAACAGCTATCAAGGTCTCGGCAAACCTGGTCACCCAGCTCATTATTCACTACAGAACACCAGGTGTATCGACTTTCGATGCTCAGCAGGTCTTTGAGTTTGCTGTCTATGGCTTTGTAGGCTCTCAGGTCGGAAACATCATTCAATTCATTCTAGAGGATTGCTTCCCTACTGGACACACAATCAGGGCGAATGAGATCTTGCCGCAGGTTCAGACGGACATCAAGCAGGTTGAAGAGAAGAAGGATGATGACACCAAGGGAACGACGACTAGGAGATGGTTCAACATCAGTCCGGATCTCATTTGGCGCAACGTTTTGGCAAAGCTGATTCTCGATCAAACAATTGGTCTAGCCATCAGCGGTTCGGTCTTTCTCATCTGCACAAACATCGCCCGTGTATCTCACCCGTTCCTCGTTTTGGAAGTCATTCGCAATCGACTGTGGCCGCTCATCAAAGCGGGCTGGCACATCTGGCCCTTAGTCGCCATCTGCAATTTCCTATGGGTTCCCGTGCGATCTCGAGTTTTGGTGGCAGTGTGTGTTGGGTTCGGTTGGAGTATCTTTTTGAGCGTTTTTGCCATGCGGAAGCAGAATTGATAGGGATAGATGACACTGGGTCTTTTTGGTACTTGCGTTGATGAATGGGCATGAGTTAGAGGATTTTCCCTACGGAGCACTTTTCTTTGTATCTTGGAGTCGGAGTCGTGGAGTCATATGGGATTAAACTATAAGCCTTGGGCTATTGGTATTTTAGGTTTCAAATGATAAAGACATTGCCTCCGTGAACATGGCTAAAGTGAAAACGGTCAGAAAGGCGCCAAAAGGCTGTAACAAAAACGTTATTCGTTTCGCGTCAAGAACACCCGCAACCTCTCAAATACTTAGGGAGGATGTAAATCGAATTCCGCATCAATATGGCAAGAACTGGGTAATCTTGGGCCACGACTGATCAGCCAGATCATCATCAACGCCGGGGTCTGCGTTCCAATATTCTTCGAGAATTTCCAACGCCCTTTGCGTATTCAAGAGACCCAGAGTAGTAGAGACACCCCGCAAGGATGTCTTTATCCTTGGCCTATCATCACCAAGTGCATCGCAACCAGCAAAGAATAAAGGTGGAGTGAGTAGGGTGACTGGTGTGAGGCCATCTCGCAACGTCATGCGCTCTGCACACTCAAGAATCTGACGGACGAGGTTCTGAACCAGGTCTGATGACCTGCGCTCATGGCGAAGGCGTCTGTGGATGAGAAGGAGACCTGTAAGCTGCCAGATCTGATTCGAGATTCGATATTCGTGGATTTCGGCGACAGATAAAACTCGACCGCGTATTGACATGACCGGTGGGGGATTCGCCTGGTCTCTGTCGATTATGCCTTGAAGATAGTTGAGAAGCCACCAAACCTGGGCATCATCTTGACCGCCTTGTGATGAGGTTTCGGATGCCGTACCGTCGGCGTTGGTCTGATACAGTCGCGCAATTTCTTTAAACACTCCAAGAAGGTCTTTTGTACGCGCGAGGTACATATCGATGTATACAGGGTCATCATCTGTTTGTGAGGCGAGCGTTGTTGGTGAAGGAATAGCCGAATGTTCCGGAACAAGATCACTTCTTGAGTGACAAACCAGTGATTCCGTCATGTCAAACCATCGTAACAAAAATCGTAATTCGTCTGTTGGGTTCTGTGAAAGCCCCTTATCATGGATTCGTGAAATAAGTCCGCGCGCACCGCGAAAGTGAACGCTCCATCGATCTGGATTGGGTTCACTGGCGAAGACCTCGCAGACAAACAGCGCTCTCGCTGCAGCCAAAAGAGGGATGAGTTGTTGATCTTCATCACACTCTGAGAGTTTCTCGGCAAGAGACCTGGAACTTAGTGCCTGAAAACCAGCAACGATTAGTGCTTGAGAGGACTGCTCTTCGCTTGTCTTGCAGGTCGCTAGTCTGTGAGTAGCCGCAAGCGCTACGATTCCTTGGAGCAACGGCTCATTGAAGACAGCCATTGGCAGAATAAGTTCGCAGAGTTCATCGAAGATCTGGGGGTGTGGCGCAAGTGCTCTGACAGTTCGTTCTGTAAAGTACTGTAGACCTGATCTGTGTAGAGGAGATAGATGGCCAAAGAACTCAACAGAGGGGGTTAGAGGAGGCAGTGACATTTGTCGTTGACTGACGACAAGTTGTGAATACTCGGAGGCTTCTGATGGTGACGTTGAAATCCATTCTGGTTCATCAATGCTTTGGTCTAGAGGAGGTGATGTAACCTGTGATGGACCCGGTTTAGGAGTAGAGGGGGAAACATATATGAAGTTTTTCTTGTTTAAATCTGAGATAGTCAATGAGTATGCATCTTTCTGCAGCAAACATGAGACAAACCTAGTCTTTGAACCTTGCCCTCATTCTGCGACAAACAATCCCCAAAAGGTGACCGATTGAATGGTCTCCCTCCCCAACGAAGTTTCACACCATACTCGCATTTCACTCCTGCGGTCTGACATCTCTGACACGAGGGTCTTTCTTCACTGCACTTCTTTTTGAAACTCTTACACCTCGCGCAACCAACCCATGATCGACGCTGAGGTGGCATCACAGGGGTTTTGGTGAATGGGGACAAAGCAAAACATGCTGCTTTGGGGTTATGTCATTTGTTGACGATGACGCGGGGGGAAGTTGAGTTGGTGATGAATGGTTGGAGGCGAGTCGAGATAAGACTAGAGATGGCGCTAGTATGTATCAGGAAGGATCACGCGACTGATTGCTTATCTGTGTCACCTGAACTGATTTTCTCGAAGCTGAGTGGCTGGTCTTATCAGTATTGATAAGCAATGGATTGATACATCCGACATATTGCACTTTGTGGCCATCATGAACTCTCGCTTATTGGTTTTTCTTCCTCTTTTCAACTACCGTAGATACCCTCTGACAAAAATCTCAATTTTGAATCCTGAACTAGCTGACTTGAACCTCGCGTTATCATTTGATACATAAACCATCTTCCTTCCCATCGGAACCTCATCAACTTCATGAAGCATGGCGTATCTCGAATGAGCATTTTGTTTAAACCACAAAGACTGCCCACCATTAGTAGGCAAATCGGAAGTCCAGCCTCTTGTTGCCTTCGTCCTTTGTGGTGTCAAGATAACGCTTCTTTTGTTCGTCATCCATGGCATTCCAGACCTTATCTCGGCTCTTGTTTCTCCAAACGTAGTAGGTCCTGGTCAACAAATACAGCGTGACGTTTAGCGCAATGATTGCTAAAAGGGTCTTATTTCCCTCCTGATACCTTGGAGCGTCATCCTTCCTGTAGACGTTGGAGGCAATGATACCCGCGGATTGAACGGACATGTTATAAACAGCCGCTGAGACTGTCCTCAGGCGAACAGTATTGGAGTTGCGCGAGTTCCAACTGACTTGGATCGGATGAGCTAGGAAAGACAATGTTATTTGCTGGTAATTGGAGCCGGAAAAGTTGGTTGAACTCACCACTTGGAGAACCAAGCATCAGTGTAAGCACCGCGAACGATACCCATCTGTTGACTGTGCTCATGTCAACCACGTATAGATAGATCATAAATGGAAGCTTCCAGAGTTGGACAGCAGCACCAAGCAGAGATCTCTCGTCCCATTTTTCAGCTAGGTATGAGATGAGTAGCAAGCCACCAATAGACAAGACTGTATGGGGAATAGTTAAAAGATTAGTAACTAGTACGTTGAAGCCAAGGCCACGCAGAGTCAAGGTGAAGTACTGGGCTGGAGGTGTAATTGGAATCAAGCAGGTCAAACCAATTGCATAAATGGGCCACAGGTCGTAGTCCTTCAGCGAGGCCCATAGCAGCTTTGGGGTAATGGGTTGGCGATTGTGCATATCGCCTTTGCTAGGATCGTCACGAATGACTCGGTTCACCATGATGCGTTCCTCCCTGCATGCTTATTAGCTTCATAATCAATCTTATTCGTCAAGTTACCAACCGTTCAGTGAACCAGCCATCCTTTCCACGAAGAATACCTGTAGTCTGAGTCGGCCCAGCGGGCATCAAGAACCATGCGGAAATGCCAACCGCGAGCGTCAACAAACCCTACAAAAGACAGTTGTCAGTCCAGCGAATGTTACAAAGGGCGTGCATGACAAACCTCAAATAGGAAAAGCCATCTCCAGCCCTCGTATCCGTGCCATCCACGCAATTGTAGGAAGCCTGCTCCAAGAAAGCCACTAATGATATCTGCAACGTTGTATGCAGTCCAGAAGAAGGCCAGTCGAACAGTGAGCTCACTAGAGGTATAGAAGTAACTCAAGTAAAGAATAGTCTTGGGGGTTGGAGAATACTGATCAGTGAACGCTCTTTGCACTTGTATCGATGGGGCTGTAGAATACTCACATCTGGAATGAAGCCGCCCTGGAATATGGCCAAAAGGGCACGACAGGCAAGGAACGAAGCTCTTCCATCCAACCAGAACTGGCCCTATCCATATAATCAGTTGAATTCTATTGTATTGCATGATTTTAAACTTACTGCAGATACAAGACTCCAAAGACATAGTTGCATTGGGATCCATCGGTCTGGTCCGAGAAACTTGCTGATAAGCTGGGATGGAAGCTCAGCACATAAGAAAGACAACTTGAAAACAGTATTGCCGAGATTGAAATCTACTAGAATTAGTTCGTCTTCTCACCCATAAGCAACAAGACTGACCATTGGTATCCATTTTCAAGTCTGGCAGAAAGTTATCTGAGACAGCTTGAGAAAGGTTGGATCGATCCAGCTCAAGAGCCATAAACATGACACAAGCGAATATCATAATTCTTTTATCAATCTTTCGAACAACATTACGCTCTTCATTGAAAGTCCATCTCTCAGAAGGGTCGAATCGATGGATGTTTTCCCAGTCAGGTCGTGGCTCGTATCGTTTTGCCATGTCTGGGTCGTCAAAGACGGACTGACGAGTGGCAATGGCATCGCCATCTTGTTTTGGTCTTCGCTGCCACCAGCTTCGAGGCTCTTCTGATGCACTTAGTGGGAGTGTCGAGAAGAGAGGGGTGACCTTTGCGGAAGGGGATGATTTTGATGAGTCCGAATCGGTTGGGTCGATGTGATGGTTAACATGATTCTTGATTTCTACTGTACTAGGATCATCTGAGTGGGCCATTGCGCACTGTTCTCTGAAGTGGTATTTTTGCGTCGTTTCTGAAACTGCTTTCCTCAAATTATCATGGAAGCATCCCAGCCTTTTGTATGCGCTGATCTATGAGCTTCCTTCCCATTTCGGGTGCCCATTGAATGGCGAAATTCATGTCGTTGAGCTCAAAAGCATCTTTCGTGGGGTTACAGACGGAGAGATGGTGTCAAACATGGTTGCGATAGCGAGATGTAGGGATTAATTCTGGTGCTATTTCGTTAACAGCTACTACTCATTCTTTGAAAGTGCTTTTGAATCCAAACAACCTGGCATTTTTATTCAGATGGTTAGTCTCAAAATTCAACTTTGCTCTGAAGCCGTGTTATTAGTGACAATATTTTATGCAGAGGCTCTCATTTTTTTGATCAGGACCTAAAACAATTGAGCCAAAAGTGTACAGATTTCGAAAGGGAAGCACGCCATCTCAACGATGAAGTGCAAATAGAGTTTTCCGCGGAGATAAGCTCAGTCTTACTATCAAATCGCAGCCTCCTCATTCAAAATTACCCGATTCATCTCAAAGAACCTCGGAGCTCGTGGGGGCGACATCCGACCCGAGACGCGGGGCGAGGAAGCGTTAGAGATAGCCTAAACTGTCGAGCTATCATAGTTTCGGTGAGTCGAAAGTGGAGAAAAGTGTT
>PVPY01000541.1:0-35570 GCA_002982035.1 Fusarium algeriense
ATGTTAGTGAGCTGGAGATGGATGTGAGACAGTTTAGTAGCTGATTTAATTAAGGAAAGAGATGGATTTTATGAGATTATGAAGGCAGATTTGTTATGTGGAAAGATGAAACGTGGTGTTGAGTTGAAACTCCAAACAGGGGGGGTCATGATATCGCGCTAGTAGGGGTTTGGAATGGGGGCGATGGTTTAGGGTAACGCGAATGGAAAGGCTTCATCAACTGGAATGAAGCGGATAGAATCCATACGTTGGATGCAGAGGAATCGCAATTGTTTTCGTACATTGATTTGAGTTCTCATGTAGCTTTATGGCCTTCGGATTTAAGGTAGTGACAGCTCGTCTGGACAATGCAAGATAATAAATGAAAAACAGCTGTAAGATACTTAGGTCTGTTCCTTGTCGCGATCCTACTAGTTCTGGTGCTTATAATAAGTTATGGCAATGTCATCATAAGTTTAGGAACACTTGTAGCAAGCTTTTCAGAATTTCTAGGATGAACCTTTATTTTTGTACCGTATGGCTCGTTGACATTATACATGAGCCTCGTTATGCTAAATCTCCCCTCCTAACCTTCTGGACTTGCAAATCCTATCTCCAATCTCCCCCCCCCTCCCAAATGCGAAAGAAAATGCCTAATTCTTGGGGTCTTGATCAAATCAAGATCAAAGCCCGAAAATTTCGTAGTTGCCGTTACTTTCGGCATCTTGGTAAACCGATTTAAGATGACCCTGGCCTGGTTGTAGCTCAAGTTAGCATATTGACTAACAAATCGGTAGGATACTCCAGGCGGAAGATTTCCAACTTACCAACATTCCCAACCAGGACGGAGAGTGATTTTACGACTGGATCCAGGCTCGACATATCGAAAGCCGCCTGTTCAGCGAGAATAGGAAGCATCTCGTCTTTCAGTGTACTGCGTTTGTGATAAGACAATTCGCAGTCGGTGTAGCCCTCGACCCTGGCCCAGTCGAGCCGTCCACTCATGGGCACTGCGAAAGTCGTTAACCGTTTGGGCCTTTCGTCGTCATCTTCGTCGTCAGATTCGCTATCCGTGTTATAATTGCACTCGTCGGTGGAGGGTGGCGGTTCGGAAAATCCAAACCACTCGATTCCATTCCAGACTTCGTGCTTGTTTGTCTTCACCTGGTCCCAATAGGCATCTCTATACTGTATCCACATAGTATCTGAAGTTACCGCCTTTGGTGTTCCCAGGTTGTTTGGGTGAACCTCACCGATACAACACCTACTACCATCAGTGTAAGTGAGGAGCAGACCTGTGATGATTGGGTGCTCTGGGAAAAGAATCTTGGCACATGTGGAGGGTGTAATCTCTCTGATACTATGTAGGTTTGCCGATGAATAATAGAAGCCAGTCCCCTTCCGTGGTGCACTTTTCCCAGAATGCTGAAGGTTAAATTTCTTTGGTTGCCTCCATGTAGATACTGAATCGAAGTGAAGCCACGAGAGGCTAGAGTGACGTGATTCCGTGGAGGTCTCTGCATAAAACATGCGACAAGGCTTGTCCTGTGGTAATTTGGCAATGGGTTGGTATGTTGCACCCTGTATATCTTGTTGGGTTCCAAGGACGAGGCTGCGGCCGTGATTTGTGACAACCTGTGTTACCCCATGGTTAGCAACCCATATCCCCCCCCCCAACCAAAAGAAAAATTAATCGCGACTTACTATGAGCGTGGAAAGTCTTGTATGGCAATTTCGGATCCAAAGGTCGGAAATCCTCTCGTCAGGGTTCAGGGGAAGATATAGTGTCATAACTCCCCAGCCGTGCCATTTGTATTCTTCGGGTACTGGCTCACTAGCTTGGTAAGATTTACAACGAACAATCGCATTGCCCATAAGAAGGAAAGAATAAGCCACTGTACCGGGCTTATTCCAATCGAAGGATCGTATGAATATGGAAGGAAGGTTCGGAATGGGAACTTTCGGTGAATGCTGGAGTGTTGCGGGGGGTATAGCCCATCGTATCTCGCAATGTCCGTTGTGACTGAACTCAAGAAAGCTGTATGAAGATTTAACAATGCCCAAATCTCGCATCTTGATACCCTAAGCCCAAGATGCGTCAGCAGAGTTCGTTGATTAGTTGCTTGCAATACTTGCATCAAATTTTGCTTTGAAGTAAAACAGGCCGCGTTGTCGAGCGTGAATGGTCCACTAGTACCCTTCAACTTGCTCCATACAAGTACCTTGCTCCCCTTCGGTGATGATGACCTTGTTGACTCCTAGGCCGTTGTGGCGGATGAAAACGTTGAGCGGCTTCTTGGTATTCCTTTCAAGGACGACTTCCTCGTCACCACCGCGCGAGTCATAGGAAAACGACCGAATGTATCGATTACCTTCATAATGAATATAATGGGCCCATAGTTTTGTCTTGCTTTTGATAGGAACCGAGATGTTTCCTGGTTGGGGCCGATCACTCTTCGACCAGAGCTGTTGGAAGTGTTGAACGGCTTGTTCCTTAGCAAGGTGAACGGCAATGTTGCGGCAGACTTCTTGGGGAAGACGACCACGGAGGGTTTGGAAGAGGTTCTGTGCAAATGTGTCCTCCAGCCAGCGACGGCGACAGAGTTGCAGAGGTATGCTCTCATCAAAGAAATACCCGGGATAGGTTGTGGCGGCTACACTGTAACACAACTGACTATCGAAAATCAAGGTCCGAGAAGTGCGCTCGATACATTCAAGGTGATATGACGTGCCGCAGGCTAGACTGGCATGGAAGTTGTATTTCCTGGGTTCTTCGTTATGCGGGTCTATAGTGGATGTGTAAGCGGTCAAAAACAGTCAAGACGAGTAGACCCAACAATTCTTACATGAAATGACCTTTTCACCACGGCTGAAATAGAACCTGCAAAGACCACAAGAATATGACATTTTGTACACATTTCGATCGGCACTGGGGCCTCCTTTGGGGTCTCGAAATCCGAGTTCCATCGCGAAGAAAGTAAACCTTGACAGGTCCAGGTGGCCGATGAGAGAAGAAAAAGAAAAGAAGCGAAGTGAAAACAAACACAGGAAAGGATTGCGGGGCAAAGATGATTCACTGAAGGAGCTCGCCGGGCAGGGTAAGGAAAGGGTAGCTGTGCGGGCTGTTTGGCAGTGCTGCTCCTGTTACACAGAGAGTGCTCAAACGCCGCGACCAAAAGAACGGGAACATGCGGAATAGAAACCCATTATTGGCAAAAATTACATTTGTGTTTGCTCACAAGATCTCCGAGCTTCGGAACACCAGGCTAAGTGACACCTTTTATTAGTCTATCTCAGGATCTTGATATCGACATTGCTCTTGGGCAACACTGCTCCTCGCTACTTTTACATCCAACAATACTCACCCAAACGCAAATTTCACTCCAACCTCTCTCTCTCTCTCTCTCTCTCTCTCTCTCTCTCTCTCTCTAAAAAAAAGAACTTTTCCCCATTCATCATTTGAACGTCGCACAGTCTCTCTTCAACGGCTAGATTATGTAGCCCCTGATTCTCCATGGACAGTGACACACTGGCCATGTCCGACTCCCACCCTTCCAATACCCCCGAATCTGTAGGCAATTATTGCTCAAATCGTAGCTGTGGCTTCCAAGAATCCAATGCACTCTTCAGTCTTCCAACACAAAAAGACAACGGCTTGACTACGTAGCCCGGACGTGGCATGCCAGGGGTGTCTTCTTGAGCTAGTACCTTAAGAAACTCGTCCTGGGGATCATACTCGTCTTCGTGGGACAGATGGCACTGCTTTTCACTGAAATACCAGTCTAGGCGTCCTCGAATGGGAATCTTAATGTATGGTACGTCCCATTCATCTCGCTCTGGTTCCTCGAACGAGATGAAGTCAACGCCAGATGCGTCTTCCTTGCCAGAAGGGCGCCAGCTGAGTTCCTCAGTCTCAGGATAGCCTATCCACATGTTTTCAGAGGTAACATCAATTGCATCAAGCAAAAAGTCGGGACGGACCTGGCCAACACAACGTTGGCGGCCATCAGCGTATGTGAGCAAAAGTCCAAGAATCGCATCAGGGCGGTTATCGCACCAGGATTGACACGGAGTGACAGTACGGACTCCTTCAAGTTCAGCGGAAGTGTAGTGATATTTGCAGTTGCCAGGGGACAGCTCAATGGTCTTGTTCAGGCTACTCTCGATGCTGAGTGTTGGGAAGGTCCATACCCCTTCAAACCTCATCCACGAACCGTTTATACTCCAGTTCGCAAAGTACATTCGGCAAGGGTAGGTCTGGGGGCATATCTCCGGCCAAGTCATACTTGGCATGTGTCTCGTACCCGTCAGGTTGCCGATACTTTAGCTGAGGGCCAAGGGTAAGCAGGCGGCCCTTCCTCGTTCGAAGCTGTGTGGCTATTGTCAGTGACTTCTAAAGTTTATCTCACGTCGATGCTTACTATGAGGGTCGCAGCAGGACTAGGACGATCATCTTTAGGTAGTTTGACGCCATAACGACGAATTCATATTTCTGACATTCATTCATCTGAATCGATGGGGAAATACATCCAAGAATGCCGATACTGCTGGGCAGTGCCGAAGTCGTAAGGGGACTTCTCACCAATTTTGTGCTGAATAATCTTGATGACTGAGTCCGTCCAGACGCACAAAGAGTAACCGCAAACTTCAGGTTGGTTCCAATCGATAGCACGGATGATATCACCGTCGAACCACGTATTTGAGCAAGAAATCGGGGGCTCAGGAATAGGATTCAAGGCCGTTGGTGGCACGGCCCAACGTGAATCTTCTGGCCATCCCGGACGGTCGTCTTATCCTCGTAGAGTGATAGGTCACGAAGTTTGATACCCTAATGCCGGTTAGCAGCGGTTATTTGTCAACACGATCTACTTACATCAAACTTTGCTTTTAACCAAAAAGGCATTTCGTGCTGCGAGAAACTCTGTCCACCATGTGTGATCTCGTTGCTTGATCGCGGGTGAATCATCACCAAAGGTAGCCATGATATCCGTGACTCCCAAATAATTATGGGCGACGAAGATGTTTGGGCTGTCTTCAGAGCCTGAGAAGATTTGCGACTCATCACCACCACGAGATTGGTAAGACAGGGAGCTGACATGGCGAATCCCTTCAAACTCTACATACTGGGCCCAGAGCGGCTTGCCGTAGATGGGCACGGAGATAGGTCCTGGCTTGGGTCGATCCTTTTTGAGCCAGTGGTCACGAACAACCTGGACCGCTCGTTCTTTGAGACAGTATCGTGCGATGTTGTCGCACACTTCACGTGGTAAACGGTAGCCAAGAGTTTGGAAAAGATTCTCTGAAAAGGTCTTCTTAAGCCAGCGCACACGGCGTGCGTTGAATGAAGGAGGCGGATATTGGCCTTCGCGCAGCGGCTTGAGGATTGTTGCGTCGTAGATATCAGGATCCAGCCGCTGATCGGACATCAAATCTGGATGCGCTAGATCAACACATTCGGCGTGGAATGTGTGATAAGAATAAGCAATGGTCCACCAGACTTCGGGCTTTGAGTAGGTAGTCGTCCAGGGTTCGCAGTTTTGGTTAACTAGGTAGATATCGGCATCAAGTTGCTTGTAGTTACGAACGACAATGCTGTCATTCACGTGGAAGCGAAACCTGCAGAGGCCGCACGATGGCGAAAAACCTCTGTTTGCCTTGTACCATGCTGTACTCGAGCTGTCGCTGAAATCATCGGAGTCGGCATAGTCGTGGTCTTCGAATTCTAGGTCCATGGTGGTAGTAGGTTTGTTGAGGTCTAGAGTCGGTCTACCAAGTGCCAAAGATGTCGGCTCAAACGGGGTCGTAGGTAGTGACAATATACACTGATACAGTGCTCTTTTGGGTCTTATAATTGGAACGGGTAAAAAGTGCTCCCAGAGAGTACAGCTACGATACCTGGCGCGAGATTCTCAAAGGAGAGTGCTTGTAATAGAAACAAAGCAATACAAACTTGCTTGCTTTGACGAGGGAAATGAATAAGAGAAAGAGATCCAGAAAGAACGAAAAAGAAAGGGAAAGTACGGTGCTGAAGGGTGTCCGGAGCTGGAATGATGAAGACAAAGGGAACATATTATATGGGAGGGAAGATGTGATGAAAGAGTGAGCTTAAGGCAGACGATGGCCTTTGTGTGATGGATGATGCATTTGCTGTTAGCGCTGGTTTGTTGGCACTGGGGGCTTGCGTGCACTATCTATCACCCAACTGCCAGACGCCCGCAGCAGCAAGGCCTCCACTGGAAGGGCCAAAATGTGTGACGCAAACACCATGTTTCAGAGCAATGGAAATTTACACGTCAAACATGAAAAGCCCAAGGGCTTTAATCTCCTCTTCTCGCAATGTATATGGTCTTATGAAAGACTTCCGATTCGCCGACGAATAAACGGATCCGCAGGAGCAACTTTGGAGTGACGATTCAATTGGGAGTTTCGACTGAACAGCCGCCTTTATTGTTGGAGCATCTCGTAGTCGAGTCTAAGAGAGGTGGCCTTGTTAATTGAAGAGACTGAGGTGCAGTTGAAGCGATGATCAATTTCTCAGTAACAATATCTGTAATGAAACAAACGAAGTAAGTGGTGATCGACGAGGAATAGAAAAATTATTCTTTCTTGACAAGGAGAGGAAGAGAAAAGGACTAGTGAACATGTTGATGTAGACTGAACTTATTGTCACAGCTGCAAACCCACACGATCTATCTATCCGCATGCTTCGATATTTTACACTGTTTCAAATCGAGAATACACTAACACCGAAATCCCCCAAGATGAGACCATGACCTTGCAAAGCCCTTTTCCGGCCTTTTCACTAGAATGTACTCATTCTTTGAGCTCTGTGACCCGAACTAGCACAGAAAATGTCTTGATCTCTGGGTCAGCATACTTCAACACATCCTTCTGATCGCCCATGATCTCGCCAATTTCATCCCGCGTCTCGTCTTCTTCAACATGCTGAACTTCAATGCAGTTGTTCGTAAACCGATATGGGAGTGTCTAGGCAATCAAGACGGACTTGTCCCACACACCTCTGGCGGTCGTCATCATACGTTAAAAGAAGCCTAACAATTTGACTATGGTTAGATTGGTGCCATCCCCGGCAGGCGGTAATCGTTCGGACACCACTGAGTCTTGCTGATGTGGTGAAAAATAACTTGAAGATGGGTGGTAGGAAATCCGAGGAAGAAACGGCAATCTCATGCTGGCCCCATGAAGTAACTCCTTGGGCTTCATGCTCAGCACCGAGCTTAGAAGACTGTTCAAAGACAAACCAGGTGGACATGCCATTGGCTCTGCAATAAAACATGCGGGAAGATCCTTTCTGGGGGAAAAATCGCAACCGCTTTGTACGTGTACCTGCAGATACCGTCTGTTGGCCAAGAACATGCAGGATCAAGTCCGGGAGTAAAGCTGCGGCCCTTCGTTGTTCGAATGATGAGCACCTCAGTTTCATGTCTCTTGATACAGCCTTGTCTCCCTTTACGAAGCCAGAGTTCGGAGACTCGCTCACCGGGATCAATTGGTATGTAGACCCAATCATGAGGGAGATTCCCGTTCAGAACTGGGAAATGTAAAGATGATTCGCCCAAGTCGTTAGGGATGATTCTCGAGATGCAGGGTGCTGTTGATCATGAGAATGGAATAGCCGCGGCAACCAGGTGTGTTCCAGTCGACTGCATGGACCAACAACTCCTCAGGAGGTCCGATGTAGGAGTATGCGAGTTGTGGAGCGAGCTGGTAAGTGTCGGGATCATTTGGGAGAACGGTCCAGCAGCGCTTCTGTCGGTCGCTGACCTTTTGTCTCTTCGCCTTTGTTATAGCCAAGTCACGCACTTTGAGACCCTGAGGATGCGAAACCAGTGAGTAAGTGCAGATCGACGACGTGGAGAAGGAAATGAAGACTTACATCGGACTTGACCTTGAACCAGAATGGAAGCATTCGATTGCGATGGACAACCCATCTCAGTCCTTCATCTTGATTCAAGGAAGGAAGGAAGGTTATCGTCTTGGGTGATGATGACCTCACGGATACCTAAACAGTCTTCGCTGCAGTAGATGTTGAGAAACTTTGCGCTCTCGGCCACGAAAATATTCGTGTCGCTTTCGTTTCGACGAGTGGTGGAGAGGGACTTGATGTATTTCAGACCCTCGAACTCAATGTGTTGAGCCCAGATAGAATGAGACTTGGTCACCCGAAATGCGGCATCTTCAGGCCTAAAACCACCTCTGTTTGACCAAGCCTCCCTGAAGAGTCCCGTTGCAAATTCCCTCAAGTAGTCACGGTAGATATCCTCCCACAATTCGAACGGAAGACGGCCTCCAATGCTAACCATGAGTTCCTGGAAAAAACATGTCCTTCAGTCGATGGAGACGGTTTGCTTCAAAGGACGGAAGAGGTTCAGTATGTAGGCCTCCGTCATTGGTAGCGTGCCATATGCTGGAATGAAGATAGCCATCAGAATCAAAGAGATCATCCCCAGCTAGGCTCGCACAAGCTGAGTGGTAGCCCAGCTCCTCTGCCAACACATGCTCTGGTTTCTTGTACTTGCCTTTCCAGACTTCAGGCAAGCGCATGTTGACGGGGTTGTCTGTATTGAGTGAGTTAGTGGATGCAAGAAGGGTGGTTTGGCTACACACAAACAACGACGGAGTCCGATGGCTCGAATTTGAATCGGCACAAACCACATCGAGGCAAAAGTCTGGGCATGGTGTATTCATTATCAGAGTAGTGATCACAATCATCTGCGTCGGAGTCCGAAGATAGATCAGAGAAGTGATCATCGTTGTCAGAAAGATCCATTTTCAGTCAGCTCCAGTAGCACGGTTTTTTGCTAGACCGAAAGAGATAAAAGAGTCAGTTTTGTTTCGAGACAAGGCTATTCAGCGTGCTTGCTGATCGATGGAAACGAGGCGAGGCGAGGCGAGGTGAGGTTGAAGTAGGTGAGAAGGAAAAGAGAAGAAAAAGGAAAAGGAAAAGGGAACCCCAGATGGGTTTGAGTCGGTCGTTACACATCCTAGGCTGGTAGTGAATGCGACTTTCCGTTTGTTGTTGACGCTAGGCACTGTCACTGCGTCGTTCGTTGACAGTGTCAGTCGCATTAAATAACACCCGAACACCTACGCAAGAAACACAACAGTGGCCAATTAATAAATATTAAAGAACGAAAAATGGCGGTGCTTGCAGGGTCCGTTAATAATGCGTTAGGTAGATAGGTAGGTAAGTAAAGAACCATCGCAATCATTATCTACCGATCGGCTATAAAGAAAGACACAGGATAAGTTGAGATTTCCGAGAACATCGCCCTGATGTAACAGAAGAAATAGCCAGTTTTAGGATTTCTTTAAAGTATTATTATAAATTTAAAGAAATTTTAATAAAATAAAATAAAAATACTATAAAATATAAAATTATAAAAAAAAATTCTTACTTAATAATATAATTATAAAACCATAGGCAAGACCGGCTTTCTTTTATTAACCCCCCCAAGCATGTATTAGTACCCTGACCAGAAAGCCAGCGCGCTAAGTATGCAGATTAACTATCATTTTCATAATAAATATAGACTAAAAGTATTTATTTTAAATTACAATAAAGCTGCGATAATACCGGTGGCAGTTCTCATGAAACTCAGATTGTTCTACGTAGCTAAGGTCGATATGTCCTTGACTAAGCGAAATCCAAGTACAATCTCCCCAATGAAATCTTCCCAGCCCAAACGACACACTCCCTCAGTGAAGCACATCCCATATCGCTGCTTCAATCTTCATCGGAATCAGTCTCAGAATCAGACTCATAAACGCACAGGTGACTGGTAAGGGTAGAGAACGTCTTGATTACCTCAGAAACAGGTTTGCCAGATGCAGCCTCGTGGGCCAACACGTCATCCATCTCATCCTTCAACTTGCCGACCTCAAGATGGCGCACTAAATCCCTAGAGGGGTAGACCCCCCAACTCAAGCGCCACTCGAGCTGTCCTCTCAGCGGAATCTCGAGGTATTGCATCTCAGCGCTCGGTGTTGGCTTGTAGATACCTACCCATGTGATCTTGCCTGTCAGCGGCCACAGCTCTTCACGTTGAGGTTCTCCGTTCTCAGTAGAGCTCCCAAGCCAAAATTTCTCAGAAGTAACCGTAATGCGATCCTCCAAACGGTCAAGACGGATTTGTCCAACGGATCGTTGACGGCCGTCGGTGTAAGTGAAGAGTAGACCAACAATCGCGTCACACAGGCCCTTTTCCCAGCCTCGACAAGGTGTAATCGTTCGAATACCTTCAAGCTCTGCGGAGGTTGAAAGGAAAATATCGTGCCAGAAGTATCGGTCTGAGATGGGTGGCCGTGGAAGCAAGAGCTGGACCTTGCGCTGATCCCATGTTGTCGTCTTCTCAAACCCAAGCCAAGAACTGCTGAAGTGTGACTTGCGGTAAAACATACGAGAAGGGGCTATAGATGGAAACTTGGCAAGCGCTCGATATGTGAACAGGGTGTTGCTGTCACGACATCGGAGGTGAGGACCAAGTACAAAGCGGCGGCCTCTGTTTGTAGCAACCTATAGTAATGTGAGTATGGCTCTATGCAACAAAGTGCGGAGTGTCACAACTAACGATAAGACATCTCGATAGAGCCCTGTTGTCATCACTAAGCGGAAAATATCCCTTACAAAGCCAGATTTGGGAGACTCGCTCGTTGTCATCAACAGGAATATAGAGCCAAATGTCACCAGGGCCGCTATACGCATCAGCGAGATATGGGGAGGATTCCCCGGACTTGATGGGTATGATGGAGCAAATAGCACTGTCCTTGAGGCCAACAACATAACCATAGACTCCAGGCAAGTTCCACTCGACTGCATGGACTGCTTCCTCAGGGCCACCGAAATCTGAGGGTGAGTCAAAGTAGTCAAAGTTCCCCGGGAAAGTGGTCCAGCGTGCCCGTTCGTACCGGTGACGATCATTCTGATGTATGGAGACGTCCAAGTTACGTAGTTTGAGACCCTGTAAAGCCAAGATAGGCTCATCAGCAGATATACATTATATTGGAGAGAAATGACTGACATCGAATGTCATATGAATGTAAAAAGGGGGAAGTTCTCGACAAGTGGCTACCCATCTGAGCCCAGGTTGGACTTCAGGTTCGCCGATAAACGGAGCCTCACGGTTCTGAGTGGCAATGACTTTTCGGACTCCCAAGCTATCTTCAGCGAAGTAAACCTGCTGATAAACTCTAGGACGGTCCATCATGGCCACCGTATCGTTGTCATTGAAGCGGATTTCAGAGAGAGACTTGACATAGTTGACACCCTCTATCTCAATGTACTGTGCCCAAATGGTTTGGCCTTCGAGAACCGGAAGTGTGATGACTCTCTTGGGGCCACCGGGATCGCGTTGTTGCCAGGCATCCAGGTGAAATTTTGTCGCATACTCGCTCAGGCAGTGACTTGCAATGTTCTCGCAGACCTCGAGCGGGAGACGATCCTTGATGGCCTGTCTGAGTTCAAGCGCGAGCAATGATTTGAGCCGGCGAGTGCGGAGTTTCACAAAGGATGGTGGTGGTTGAATGAATGAACGTCCTGACTGTCTAAGGTTCCATGTGCAGGATTTAACGAAGCCGTCAGCAAAGAGCTTGTCTCCTACGATATTGACACAAGCTTCGTGAAATCCTCTCTATACTCTCCGAAAGTCATTCTTCTCCTCAGCTGAAGAGTACGAGACGGACCAAGTGCGAGGCAAGGCTGACTTTGCTGGATTGACTAGACCGAGTGAATACCTAAGTGCTATCGCGGGGAAAGTCGACAACGTACCAACAACGACGGCTGCGCCCTCGCGAAAAGAGAACTTGCAAATACCACAGAGTCTGAAGATACGCGGTTCAAGACTCTCTGCAGGGCCTGGCTGTACGTCGACCCAATCTGAGGAGTGATCAGAAGAGTGATCAGAAGAGTCGTCTGAGGAATAGAGAGCAACATCCGCTGAAGCCATGCCATGTTCCTCTTCCAGAGAATTCATCTCAGAGAGACTTGGTGTTTGTCGCGATTAAACCCCCAAGATTGAATAGAGATGAGAAAGGCGACCTTCAGCAGAGGTGCTCGGCGTGGTTGCTAATGAATGAGAGTGAGTCCCGGGTCGAAAGACGAGTTGGGTGAAGAGAAGAGGGAGAATGAGAGAAAGGTGAACTCGAGAAGGTTTTATCGCCCGGTTTCATTATAGACCAGGCGGGTAGTGAATGAGACTTGGCTCTTATTGTTAACACCAGCGCTATTGTTGGCAGTATCAGGCACAATGCCGCCCGAATGCTCACGCGAGAAACCCAACAGTGGTCAATTGACAAACGTAAAACAATGAGAATGAGAGCAACATGTAAAGAGAACAATCACTCAAGGTTCTTAAGGGCGCGTCAAGAATGCAATAGGTACCTAGGTGAAGAACTATCGCAACCATCGCCCACCAATCGGCTGCAAAGATGAAGCAGGCGAGCATCCTCACAACAGGGCCTGACTTTACGAAAGGATTAAACATACACCATTCTTATTTCCACGAATCAATAGATATAAAGCAGAAGGCGGATGCTGAAGACCCAACACCTACTCTCATGTATGACCCTGCCAACCCACCAGCGCAGATACAGTAAACTGCCAAAACACCAAAAAAAAAAAAAAAAAAAAAAAAGAAAGCCTCGAAAACGCTCGCAATCGAAATATAGGAACAGCCCGATGCGGGGGTCGATTGAGCTAACCGGGCGTGGCTCTTATTGGCTGAGAGGGCGTGGAGACCAAGGCACTTGTGAGGGCGGGTCGTGATGATTTTTTTGGTGTTGAGGGGGCAGTCACACGGTTCATCACCGAGGCAGAAAGGGATGGCATATTGAAAGAGATGAATGATATTGAAGTCAATTCTATTGATTCCAAGGGTAAAGAGTTTTAGTCTTCGCGGCCTGTACATCTTGTAATCTCGACAGCGTCCTGTAATTGTTAGTGATGATAGTAGGGAAGAGGGGAATACTCACAGGAACACCAGTCGGCTCAAAGCTATGAACCAACTTACTCTCATACACCAAATTCGGATCCCCCTCCTCTTCATTAATCTTCTCCTCCCCCTCCCTCTTCAAATACTGTTTCGCAGTCCTATCCGCAAACCCCTCCACACCAGCACAACCCGCCTTCTTCTTCTTCTTCTCCGCAACACTACTCCTCACATACGCCAGATACGGTGGGTTTCCCGGCTTGATGACGTTATCAGCCGCAAGAACGCTTCCAGACCCTACAAGACCCAAACGCTCACAGAGTTTGAGATCGCTCGTGTAAGCGGGCTTGTAGTGGTCGAGGAACATGAGGTCGATTTTGGAGATTGTTCCGTTGGCGTGGAGGCGCGTTAGACCGACGTCGCTGGGACCGACGATTACGCGGGCGATGTCGCGTAGGCCGGAGAGGTCAAGAAGGGATGTTATTACGGCTGCGAATTCGGGATTGCGTTCGAGGGAGTAGTAGTGTGTTCCGCCTGCTTTGCGGACGGCGTTGGCGAAGAGGAGGGTTGAGTAGCCAACATAACCGCCCAGTTCAACCTACACCAATCAGTCACTTGCTAACATCTTGAGAAGGGGGAGGAGTGTTTACCATGACTTTGGGCTTCACTTCAGCGATGACATCTGTCACAATCTTGCCCTTGTACTCTCCCACATTCATGAGATACTTCTTCGTGCGTCCAAACTCATCAATGGCTTGTAGAACACGCTCCGGCGATCCACGCAGCTCATCAATGTCTGAGCGGCCATAGATGTAATGCAAAAGCTCAATCTCACGACCATCGTCGAAGAAAGTCTCTTCTTGCTTAACGTAAGCTTTGTTCTCGTCAAAGGAAGGCATTTTGTCAGTGCACAGCAACAGTAACAGTAACAGAATATCGTGCAAATTGAGTAAATAGTGGGAGCTAAGAGCTATATGTACCTACACGAAAAAAAAAAGATAAACAAAACCGTCGCGTCATGTAGTGTACCCGTCATTCATTCCCCCTCACCACCTGCAGGTTGACTACAAGATGCATATGAGATGCTCACCGAGAATCTCTCTTCTCCACACCGAAGGCCGATTGAGGGTCCGGACACGGCTTCGGGTGGGGGCGCCGGACATTCCCATGACGCGCACATGCAATTCTCGTCATTATTTGCACAGTTTTGTTACCGGTAACTCATTAACGCGAGATAAGGTTACCGAATTAATCTAGATTATTTATTCTTATCGTCCTGAGGAATTGGTCAAAACGGCCATCTTCTCTCCTCAGTTGAGAACTCGAGCCTCAAGTATCACGTCGCACAGCATGCATGTCTCACAAGGCACATCTTCTCGTCCAACAGATCAACTCCGTAATAAACTTGTATTACCTTTATCCCCGACCCTTCTCGCAATTACTATCAACCCTGCCTACCCTCAGCCTAAACATCATCTCGAAATCAGAAAGCAATTTCTCCTTTCCCTTGCGAAAACAACCCTTATAGAACCGTTTCCATATAACCTGTCCCAAACCGAAACCTTTCCCCAAACCAGTACAAATGAGAGACGTGAAAGATAACTGACCCTAACCTGAATCCACCTTGAACCCCTTGGAATGCCCTTTTGTCTTTCTTTTTTTGTCGTTTTATGGTGTTTTCGCCGTATATAAACACATTCCTTTTTGCTCACAAATCCATGGACATAAACAATCCCTTGTAGGTTACCTTCCAATCCATTGCCATGGTATGCACGCCGACAACTCAAATGCCTCCCTTGTGAAAGGTACTCCGAACGCGCCACGCAGTTGATGCTAACACATGCCGTAGTCGATTTCGCAGGCTGATCGGTCGTCGTAAACAGAGTGAACGCCGTAAGAACCGACCTGTTGGGTATATAGTTGCCGCTCCCACGGTCAGACAGACCGACAATTTCGTCGAGGCCAGACTCCGAAACATCTCAATCCCACGACCGAGACTGTATCCATCCTGTCCGTTGCTTCATACCCGACACCACTTTTCCTGCCCTCAAAGTATAAACGAGACGATATATCGACGCCCCCTGTAATGTTCGAATGCAACTCCCAGTTCACCAATCCGTAACCTCCAGCCGGAAAAACAGAAAAACAATGTCGACTCCCTAGTTGATGCCGTCCCTTCAACACCTGTGACCTTGATTGAATCACTCGGCTCTCGCCAGATCCGAGTACCCTTGAATGTTTGCACCGTCTTCAACTCAAAACGCGAATTGCCAAAGACCAGCCTTCGCCAAAGATACCGACCGCCATGCACGTTTACCTCTGCGCCATTCCAAATGCAACTTCAAATCCTGCGCCTTGTTGCTACTCCTTGTTCTTTGTGAGCTGACTGTTCTAACCCCAGACACTAGCAGGAGCACCGAGACCGGACGACTGACCCCAAACACCGTTGCCACGACCCCAGCCACCGGGAGAAGCAAGAGGAGTTGTGGATCGCTTGGATGAAGCTGATGTTGTGGGTGTACCAGAGGGCCGCGTTCCAATGGGAGCGACCGAGGCACCAGCCTGGTTGGGCTTGGAGCCAGGAGTGAGGTCCCGAGAGGGAGAGCCTCCAGTGGGGCTGGATGTACTCGTTCGGCTTTGGTTGCCAACGGCGTTATCGAAGACCTTGTTTGCGGGGCCAGCAGCCTGGGGGCTGACTGTGCTGTGAGGTCGTGAGTTGGGCTCGGTGGGAGGACCGTGGGCATCACCAGCAGGGACGGGAGTACCAGTTTCACCAGTAGGAGGAGCACGGCCAACACTGTCATAGGCAAGAGGGGAGTGGCCTCGGAGGCTCGAGGGTCCGCTAGGGCCAGGGGCACCCGTGCGGACATTACCAGTCTCATCAACGTATCCTGCCTTGTCTGCAAAAGGACCCTCACCATAAAGGGCACTTCGTTGACGGGCAATCAACTCTCGCGTCTCCTCCTCGGACATGTGCTTGTTGGGCGGCAGAGGCACCTCGGCAAGGACGGCTACGTAGAAAAGCTGTTAGCCCACGCTCAACAAACTCGACGATATTACATAGATGCTGCTCAAAATTGGAAGGGAAGAAACACGAGCGGCGCCTGGGCCAACCATTTTCAGCCGCCCATGACCACATTATTTTTTCTATATGCCATCTTGTTCCTTTGTCATAGTTCAATGTGCTACACAGTAGAGGGAGGCCTACTTCGCTGATATTGCTGCTCTGTGTGCAGGTTTCGAAGCTCTCGCTCCCGCTGAGCTGCCATCCGTCTCTTAGCCTGCATGACCTGCTCTGCCTCGTTGGAGCCTCGCGAAGGTTGGTGACGCTGGTTTGCGTAGAAGTTTTGCAAATTGGGTCCCTGACCGCGGGCGTCATCAAAGTTGTTTACCGAGTGCGGGCGGGGACCGGGAGTGTGATGGGAACCACGGGAGTCTGCATATGCGCTGTCAGTATGGTCGATTCTAGCATTCTACTAGACCATTTCATCTGTTCCTGTCGGAACCTTGAGCAGGTTTAATAGCGCAGGATAGAAAACTCACGGCGGCCACCCATTCCATAACCCTTGCCAGACTTTTGCAAGTTCTCGTAAGCTCGGTCGACCTCTGGAACTGGGTCAGCTTTGTTTCATACGTAGTACCGAGTCTTGTTCGAATTTCGAATCTGCCGACCAAGTCGTACCGCGAGGACAAACTTGGAAAACAATTGAACCCAAGACAGGACTCCTGTACGTGTGCGCCGTCACATACCATCGAATTGATACGAGAAGGCATAATCGTCCTGAGGCTGAGGGCCGTTGGCGCCTGAATAACTGCGTTAATTCAATTCTGTATCGGTCGATTTTAAATCTGGCGTACCTGCGCGAACCGGAGTAGTCGAACCCTGGTGCTCCCAGTTGCTCTGGGCGCTGGCGGCGGCAGCAGAAGACCACTGGGGCTGAGGGTTGTCGTAGTAGGACATCTTGCAATATTCTCGGGGTCGAGTGGGAAAAACCGGGACGTGAACGATTCGGTTTGGGGTACCTCAAATCTCGGACTAAGAAGATCTGCTAGTGAAATGTCTGGTTAGTTCGTTGTGGTTGCGGTATGTTGACGACAGAATGCGACGGTGAAATGCAGCGCAATGCGAGGACGATGCCAAAGGGAAGAGCGATACGAAAGGTGGTTGAGGAAATTTGCCGCTATGGCCGACGTCAAGATGCGCACCATCGGCCAGCTAAGACATGGATCCATCAAAAAGCACCACCTAATGCTCTGGGGCCCCTCGTCGCAACACGTTGACAAATCGACCGTAATCCTGTGCGTCGAGGTCTCGACTCACCCAAGATAAGAATATGATTAAGCTTCGTCGGTGACCTTATTCCGCTTCGTTGGGAAAGTGAGCAAGCGCAAGGTTTACGTTTACTCGACAACGGGCCGTTGTTTTCGGGAATAAACCACGCGAGGGTCTCGGAGGGACGGAAAAAAGTGCGAAGAATTAAAAAATCGCAAGAAGTCGGTGACGAGACGGAGACGAACGAGTATAACGCGACGGACCGGGAAAGACGCTATCGAGAGCAAAGCCGCTGCAAGGCAGACGGGGAAATCGAGGCGGAGGGAGAAATAAGAAAGAGGTACCGTAGAGGTAAGAAGGAGAAAGGAAAGGTAGGGAAAAGGTGGTAGTGGTTAAGATGATGAACGACTCGTCAACTTGGATAGGGCGTGACGGGATAGGTTGGGTCTGAATTGAATGGGGGGAGAAAAAAACCAGGGCCGAGCGAGCGGGAAAGGAGAAGGAGCAAGCCTAGCCTAACCTAACTCTGGTCCGTCAATCAATCAATCAATCAATCAATCAAATCAGGAAGTAGCGTCGTGCCGTGGGGAGTGGGCACTATCCGTACACTACTACACTCACTGGACCGGCTGACTGGACACTGGACAGGCAGGGCAGTTGCCAGTGGGTACAGGCCAAAGAGTGACTTTTTGGGGGCCCGAAGCTGGCAGGTACCAGTGCTGTTGAGGCCTACGGGTAAATAAAGTACTTGACATAAAGTATCGGCTGTTTTACGGGACGCGAACCATGGTGGTTCTTTGTATGGCAGCCTGGCCAGGCTAAAGGCAGAGTACATGAACTTGTTGTACCTCGTTTGGCAGGTAACTACGGGCAGTGCAGGGAGCCTGTAACTGTACCTACCACTATACAACACTCGATCCGTGAGATTTTTTACATACGATGTCGGGATATAAACGAGACATGCATTCTGTCACCGGATCGATTATTCCGATCAAAAGCAAGACTGCCATCCCTTCTCTTCTCTCACTTCTATTTTGGTGCTTTCACTACGTACAGGTGCGTCTTTGCAAGGTATCGCCAGCAATAAGCAACTACAGCACAGTACTTGACCTTCATATCCCCTGGCTTGAGTTGGTCCTGGCGCTGGTCGCCCGTTGTCCGTTGAACGCCCAGGCGCCGGGCCCAATCCTCTTTTGATTCGATAACGGGGCTAATAACGGAGTGTGAAATGACGACGTGTGGGGGGGGTGCCATTTCTCGTTTCTTGGCCCTTTTGCCAGCAACGCAACTCCACGCTCCACGATGCCAGCAGATGATGACCATCAACGGGTGGGTTGCCAGTGCAGCTGGACACAGAGAAACACTGTGTGAATTCGCTGATTCTCGAAACATGAGGTTATCATCAGCTTCATAATGCTTCACGGTTGGGTCTACCGTAATCTGCAACAACTCAATTGCACTATGGTTCCTAGCGGAAAATCACTGGACCCCGAGATAACAACACTGATCCAGCACCCTTCCCTGGGCAGGTTTACCCTGGCTTCTCACTAAACCTTGGCCGAAGCTCATCGCGCCATATGCGGGCTTCCAGTGCTTCGGTCTTCCAACGCAAGCTTCTCGATCTCCTGGGATACCCAGGGTCTTTGCCTGCTCCATGCGTGTGTACCAAAAGCACACAGACATGACAAACTCCTCTCGTGAAGCACGGTTCAGGTACAACAGCGCCAACTTGCATGGGCGATAGACCAAGACGGGTCGCTTAGGGATGCACCTCATCCTGTAAACTTGGCGTCAAGGTATAACAGTGGATTATACTGACAAAAAGCGCAGATAAGTTTTTGATCGGCAATAACCAGCACAAATATATACAAACATGAATCGCATAAACCGCAATATCAACAATGAATGGATGTTGCACCGCAACAGCTTGCTAAAGCCCACTTACAATGTCCTCTGCAGTCAAAGCGCGTTTCCACATCTTGGCACCTTCTCCTTCTCCTTTCTTGCAAGTCAACTTTCATCGGAGGTATGGTCTTTTACATCTCCAAACGAGCAAGCCATCATCTTGATATTGTGGATACGCAAATTACCTTTATTTGAGGCATACCCCTTTTCCCGGGATTTTGGTCTTGACTTGACCTGTGCTAGAGTTAGGAGGGTTTTAGTGGGGTGCTATCAGACGCCGATTCATTCCATGGATTGCGAGCTGTGTTTTACCGCCAGCCGAAATCACCTGTATCACACTTTCAAGTCTTGACATCTGCGACACGCAGAAGCAATGTTTTGGCCACAGGTTGGTTGGGGTTCGAAGGTGCCGTTATGGGTTGCAGTCGTACCTGCGAATGTACCCGATATGACATGGTTTGTATTCACATCGGCTGAACATTAAATAGCATGCATGCACGGACAAGCTTGAGCTGCCAACGTGACAGCTGCATAAGATATCACGCATATGTCTTTGCGAAAGACCGCAATACCTGTGACGAGAAACATGGCACTGCAAATCATGTTTCAACTGCGTATGAACAGCTTCAGTCGGTTCACCTTGCACATAAAACAGAAACAAAACAGAGCCAGAACCTCAAACTCTTGAGCACTGTGTCGCAAGTTGGAATGTAGGACCGCTTTCCAAATGAATTGCGGCGTTCGGGCCGTTGTCGATTCTCTCGCAGCTAGAAAGCTGTCAGCCAAGGACGGACCTCCACTCATAATGCCCTCCGCCACCCAGTCACGGCGCATGTCAACATGGTTCGATTCTGATGATACCTTGCCGGTCATTGGGCTTTGTGCCTGTGACGCTCTTATTCCGCTTGCAAGATGGAACATGGAACTGTCCCTCTCTGTCTTTTTCGGTGCCATCATCACCGCGATACTACGAGATCGGCGCCCGTAGACATCCGGCACACCAGGCGGCACTTGGAGCCCGGGATTGGCCCCGATGTCTTCGGGATGGTCCCCAAAGATTCCTTCAACGATGGTTAGGCTCTGTTATCTGAGACCCGGAGTGAGACATCCCCTGAGATGAGATCTCGAGCTGACTATCTTAATTTGGCTTGTGATCCTCCCTGGCTTCGGCTTCTCACTTCTTAGCGAAGATGACCCGGAGTGCTTCAAGCATGTCATGCGTCTGTTCTTTATTCAGCTGCTGACGATATTCCAGTTAGCACTCTGGGCGACAGGGATCTATATGGATTGGCCCCCAAGATGGGTGACAGACTTGAAAGGGTCCACCACCAAGGGAAGTCCACCTGTCATTGCGGAAAGGTCGTCACTGTCTTCCAGAACATGCTTAGATTGACCGGTTTGTCACTTGATAAGCCTTCCGGTTATGCAGCGACAGGCAATGGCTGTTACATTCTGACGCACAACGCATGTAAGGTCGGTCCAACCTGAAGTCTGCCTTGTGACGACACCGGGCGACGTTATGTAACCTCAGAGGTGCTCTGTACGGCAACAGCAATTCCATTTTCATGTCTACGCCACACGAGTCACTTTTATCTAGCCAATATGCGAAAACTATATGGGTCGGTCTGCCCAACTTTGGCAATTGAGTCTCGACCCTTTGTCATCCTCGGATAAGCGTCCCAAAGGGTAAACTTCCCCAGATTGCTGCCCCGCGGTTATTGGTTAACGGGCCGCATGTTGGACTCGTCAGCACCCATCATGCATTCTTGTCACCCGATGGTTTTACAATTGCATTCACTACTCTTTGCTTCCCAACACGCTTGGATGGACGCCTTGATGCAGGTTCTCAAGATATCACCAAACATATCACCATTCAATTCATGGTTGATCGACAAGTGTCGGTTCTGTGGGAGAATTGGGCTCTAAGAATTACTGTGCCGCAAGTATGCTTTAATTAAACTTGCTGTCAACTAGCAGTAGCGCGCTGGACTTGGGATGTGCGGGATCTTAACAAAGATTCTACTATTTCGTATGTTTGAGCCGTCCGGAATAGATCTGAGGTACACTCATCCATCAACAAATTTCAGTCATAATACTTTCTCTGCAAGATGAATCCCCGGTGCCTCGCCTTGCATATCCTGTCCTAGTCATCAAGTCGTTCAAAATCGAGCAACATCTCATAGTTCTCCGTTACCTCCTTCATCATGCTTTATTGAGAACATGTAGATAAACGATGTTCGATGCAGTTCGGGATTTCTTGACCTCACATACGATCCCAAAATCTGCAAAGTACGTTCTTCTTGCACAAATTTATATAGAATTAGTGTATAGAAATTCCCCACGGCAACATAGAAAGCCATGCCTATAGATTTGACGAAAAGAAAGCATGCTATTACACGTGTTTTTGTGGCACTATTCCATAAGAACGTGAGAAATGGAGACAATTCTGTCATCCGGTGAGCCAAACTTAACTTCTAGGATTTCATAACCAAAGAAGCCGTAAATGATTAAGGTATAAAATTCTGTCATGGGAGTCCCAGACCAGGAAAGCATGTCTGACTATATCGAAGGATGTCATACAGTTCTAGGCCAGTCATTGTATCAGTGTTGTCTGGTCTTCAGGTCATATAACGTCCATCCAGCCTAAGTGACCCTATCGTATATGGGTTGGTATGGGCTGAGAGCTTCCTTGGTTGTTCCTAAGACTGCGTAATTCCCGCGAAGGCCATGACTTCTTCTGGTTTCATAGAGTGATTTGTTCTGTGTCGGCTTTGACACTTGATACCTACGGTTGGAGGGATTACATATGCTTTAATGAATATCTCCAGAGATTCCTACACTCAGTGATGATGCATCTCGAACTCCCTCATAACGCTTCAGAGCGACCTTCTGTTCTCTAGCACATAGCATCCAACATCAAGCCATACTTATGCTGCAGACAAATACTTGTTATCTCAAAACTCCTATCTCCTAGTCTAAAACATCATGGCATCCTTGACTAATCGAAGTAGTGATTATCCTCAATTAGACGCCACTTCAGCTCAGTTATAAACTCATTCAACGGACCGTTGATAACAGCAAAATGCGTACCCTCTGCATGCCTTGTCAAGTAGCTCAAAGAGTGAAAAGTCTCTTTGCAAATAGGACACTCGAATTTCTCCTTGGGGTTGGGTTTGTAGATTTGAGATGCAGCATCACCCATATGGTTCTTGATAACCGACTCAATGGCCTTCCGGTCAATGTAAGAGTGGCACTCGCCCATTTCCACATGATCTATCATATCAGATGTCTTCTTGAACTTCTTCCAGCAAGTGATGCACTTTGTCTTGCCAGACATCCACTTCCTGTCGTTGTCCATCATCACCATGAAATCATCATACATGTCTTCGCCGTCGTTTTCGAACTCAGAGTATGTGAGTGATAGAATGCTCCTTCTCCCAGTGCTTCTCGAGGGCATGCTCAGCGCGGAAGGACTTGTCACACGGGATGCATCTGAAACCTGAGCCTTTGGAAGTATGTTCGGTGGAATTGTTGATATCCTTGGGTGCCTCCTTTGTGAGGAAGGATCTGGCATCGATGTAGGTAATCCCATGTAGGCCGTATGAATGTGCTCGGAAGGCTTCGAGATTGCGGAATGACGTCTTGTTACATGTGCGTTCCGGGCAAGTATACATCCAAGTTTCTGTGTCTTTTTCCTTGGTCTTTACGAGCTTCTTCTCCCTATATTCCGGTCGAGTGCGAAAAAGGCAATTTTCTTCATGTTTCTCAAACTCAATAAAGTAGTAAAAGGTTTCGTAGCATTGCCCGCAGTTGAATGGGGTTGGAGGGGGCACTGTGGTTTTTTTATTCGGCTGTTTCATGGGTTTGTTGTCCTCCTTAGATGTCTCCTTTTTCTTAAAGGGAGTGAGATCCTCGTGGGATTTCCCATGCAGTTCAAAGGCATGTACCTCAAAGTCGTAGGGGTCGCGGAATGACAAGTTGTTACAGAGTAATGCTGGGCAAACATATACCCAATTTATCTCGTCTTTTGCCTTCTCGGCGGGCTCCTTTTTCTTCCCTCCCGCAAAAGGGCCATGACTGAACTTTTTTTTCATGCTCACTAAGCATAATAGTAAAGTAAAAGGCCTCGCCACAGTCCTTGCAGTTGTGTTTCGGGGGAGGGGGACCAGGGGGGTTCTGATTCTCTTTGTTCGGATCTTTTTCCGTGGTATTCTCAGGCTTCGCAACCTCCTGATTGGTAATCTTCATCTTTGCAAAGTCGTCGGCTACATCTTGAAAGGGGTTTTCTTTGCTCGACCCCTTATCCTTGGTATTCTCGGGTTTCGTAACCTCCTGTTTGATATCCTCATTCTTTGAGGGTACGTTGGTGATATCTTCAACTGGATTTTCTGCAGGCTCTGTCTCTTCCGTCGTTTCCGGATGCTTAGCGTCTTCATGCTGTACAAGTGCAGCTCTCGAAAGAAAGGCTTTTGTTGCAAGACATGCATTTGTAGGCTCTAGTTGCAGGAGGATTCTTGGCCTCCGAAGTGCATGTTGATGAGCAAATGACTTGTTGCAAGGTTTGCACTTAACTTTGATTGATTTCGAAGCCTCTTGGCTGATATCCTCCTGCTTTTCAGAGCCACTCTGCCCCTTTAGGCCATGCTTATCTGTCCTATGCTGGCTAAGTGCATGTTGCCGATTGAAGGACTTGTTGCAATAGGTACAAGGGAAGATGACCGTCTCAGGATCTTCATCTTTCTCCTCCTGCTTCAGATCCTCCTGTTTAACGGTGGGTGTGCTGTCCATGGCTGGGTCTGGTGACGGAGAACTTGGCTTCGCGTTCTTCGGTGGATTCGACAGAAGCACTAGAGGCATGATTTATAGCAGGGTCATGCTCGGTCTGGTAATGCTGTACCAGTCCAAATTCAACTCCAAATCTCTCCTGGCAAATCGAGCATCTGAATGGTCTTGATTTCTGATCCCACTGAAAAAAAGTCGGGATGCTCAGTCTGACGATGGTGCTCGAGCGCGCGTTAGTCAGCAAAGGATTGAAAGCAAATATGCCAAATGCCCTCGGGATTGTCAGGCATGTTCAAAAATTCAGTGCACGAGGTTTAGTTTGCTGCTTAGAGAAAAAGTGAGATTCTGACAAAAATTGGAATGGAAGATGTCATGATAGTGGATTTCAAAAGCAAACAATGGAATCGGAAGAAGAATAAAGTGTGAGAGATGATTGGCCAATTGGTTCTCGCAGCAGGGGTCTCAAACTGTTTTATCGCAGCCTCGTATCAGAGTTTGGGGGTTGGAACCTTTGCGAGTCGCAGTAAAGTTAGTAGCATAGAACCAACAATAATTGTATTATCTTGATATGTTTTTATAAATCGCGATATTATTAGTGTCACCCAACAGCTGCTGCACTGGCCTTGATTCGCCGCCACAAGATTAACCAACTCCAGGGTAGGCGTATAAGTAATATAGACTTGCATCTGAAGCTAAGAAAACTGTCTCTTCAGGTAGCTTACCGTGGCAGTTCAGATATAAAGAAAAGCTCGACCTAGAGCATATCAGTTGGAAAGGTCAACAGAAGTGTCGTAAGGTGTATACTCCCCACCTTGCCTACCCGAGATCTTTTACACCAACAGTCGTTTCTTGAGGTTGAGCGGCCTTTCACATCTTAATCCTCGTGATGCAACATCTTGCGCTCCCCAGCCCGGGAGTTATAGATTTGCAATGGCAAATATTGTATACTATAGGAAATTCTCATATTCACCAACATCGTAGTATCCTAACCCCAGACCCGCCTGTTAAGCCTCCCAACCTCACTCCAGATTATCCCTCCCCTCATCAGACAAGACTCACATACCATGAAGATCCATCATCAGCATAGAAATCAACTCCTGCAAAGGCCCATGCAAAACAGGCAAACTACACTCATCCCCCTCCGCATGTAAAATAAGCTCACTCAAAATCCTAAAAGATCTCTTGCAAACCGGACACGTGAACGCCTCGTTTCCTCTCTTGACACAAGGACCTCCGTGATTGAATAAATTTTGTGCAATTGCAGCAATGTCCATCTCGTCCACACAAATATCACACCCACCACCTTCGACGTGTTGCATCATCTCAGATGCTTTCTCGAACTTTCTCTCACAGGTGATGCACTCGATTTTCTTGTTAGGATCAGGATTCCTGGCTTGTCTTTGAGCGGCTTTTGCTTTGTCTTCGTTTTCTTTGGCCACGGTGCCAATGGCGAATTCGAGCCAGTGGTCGAAGTCTCTGGAGACTGTGTCGACGACCTTGGAGTTGGACTGATGTTTCTAAAAGGGCGTCAGTCAACATTTGATATCTGTGTATGTATGAGTACTTACCCTCAGCTCGGCCTCGGATCTGAAATACAACTCGCAGGTAATACACCGGTTGTGAGCTTCCACTTCATGATTGATACGTTCTGTACCAGTCTCAAAGGACTGTCCACAGTTTTTGTAGTGGCAATCTCGAAGAAAATACGTCGTTTCGAAAAAGAAGGGGAACTCCTTGGGATACATTTTGCAGACGGTACGTCGAGGTCCATAAGACGTGTCCTTTTCCACCTTGTTTTGAACATCGATAATGGTCGGGCTTCTAATGCCATGGGCGTAGAATTGATGCGGCTCAAACTTGATCAAGGGGAAGGACTTATTGCAATATGTGCAGAGTGATGGAGGACCTTCAGACTCGGCATCATCTTCATCTTCACCTTCGAGGTCAGGCAAATCATCGTCAGAATCTGATAATTCCCAAACAGGACGTCGGAAGTCTCTGTCATACGCATCTTCATATATATCACCAGCTTGAATACCAGCCGGAAAATCATACTGGTAACCCCCAGCCCGTTCGTACTGTGAGTATGGATCCGAGCCTTCATAGTCCGATTCACCGTAATATCTCCCGCTCTTATCTATGAATCGGTTGAACAAGTCTGCGAATGCACGCTTAACAGCTCTCCTCCCTCGAGGATCAGGATGACTATCTCGCTGATGCTGACGAAGGGCGGACGGAAGACGGAAGGACTTGTCACACGACCTGCATCTGTAACTTGGGTTTTCAGGCACGCCTTGCTTTGAGATGGTTTCTGTCTCGGCAATGCCATGTTTGTTTCGTCGATGATCTGTCAGCGCTTTGGCATGGCGGAATGCCTTTTGACAGGTCTGACAATAGGGCTTCTCGTCCCCCCCACCGTCATCTGCTGCTTTCTTCTCTGTAGTGGCGGCATTTGTGTTGGCTCCTTGAGCTGAACTCTCTGCAACAGTGTCGTCGGCGACTGCATGCTTGATAAGGCCATGCTGTACGAGTGCTGATTTGAAACGGAAACTCCTGTCGCAAAGCGTGCATTGATGCATGCTTGACGCTTTTGTCTCTTGTGTTGCAGACTCATTGGTGGTTTCTGGCTGCACATCCCCCTGATCGGTATCTTCGCTCTTATCACCATCTGCAAACATGCCTTCACTGAAAATCTTCTCTCTGAGCTTGGCGATATGATCTTTCCGCTGATGCCGAGAGAGTTCAGCGAAAGAAGGAAAATCTTTGTTGCAAAACTGGCAGTTAAGATCAACGAACCCATCATGATTTTCTTCTTCCTCCTTCGCGTTCACCTCTTGAGCTGAAGCATCGGCACGATGCTTATTTTTCTTCTCTGCACCATCAGCACGATGTTTGCCTTTCTTCTCAGGAGCATGCTTGCTTCTCAGATGACTTCTCATCGCATTTCGACTGACGAAAGGCCTTTCGCAAACAGGACAGCTGCTTGTCTTGGTTTCCACAACCTTTTGATCCTTGATGTCTTGTTGTGCGGAAGTATCCGTTTTCACAGCACCATGCTTGTTTCTCTTGTGCTGGGCAAGTGCAGATCGACTATTGAAAGACCTATCGCAAATAGTGCAGATGACTGCGTTTTCTTGGTCTTTGGTGTCCTTTGCATCCTCCTGTTTAACGGAAGCAGATGCCTCGTTTGCAGAGGAGTCTTGTGGCTGAGAGTTTGACCCCACGGCAGCTTCACTTCGTGCAGCAGAGGCGTCCGCAGTCTCAGGCTTAGTGGGGGTATGCTTACTCCGCTGATGTTGTCTCAGTGAAAACCGATGCGGAAATGACTGGTTGCAAAGAGTGCAATTGAATGTTTTGGCCGGTTGACCATCCTGCCCTGATTCAGCGTTATCTGTCTTGCTGACGGGATGCTTGCTCTGCCGATGTCGCCTGAGTGAGGCTTTGTGGGGAAAAGATTTGTTGCAAATATGGCAATTGACCAGTTTGACTTCAGGCTTTGAAGATGAAGCCGTGGCAGCATTATCGTCAGCCATTTTCGATATTCGCTGAAGAAAAAAATTGAAGAGGAGAGAGACGCGTTATGAATTGGGGTTTGAGGAGAAGGACGCCATAAAAGGAGACTCCAAAAGCAAATACAAGGAAGCGGATCAAGAATAAAGCGAAGGCGTCGATTGGCCAATTAGCATCACGACAGTAAACATAAGAAATAAATTTAAACTGTTAATAGAAATAAACAAATGTTGTAATGGCCTCTGCGTAGTCTAAACTTATAACAGAACACTGAAACCATTTTGGCATCTCATTAGGTACACAAATATTCAAGTATCAACTCCAAACTTTCTCTGAAACCAGTTCCTGATCTTTCTTCGTGTCCCTTGCCCAAGATTCACGTCAGAAATGTCAGTCTCGCTTGGAGTTTCAGTATTAACATCCAGCTCTGTGGGACGATTAAGACCACAGCAAGTCGGTTGACTAGCTGCCGCCACAGGAAGTCCCAAAAGTCTTGCCTCTAAAAAGCCAACCTTTGCTTCTTCAATGACATCAGCAGCTACCACTTGTTGCTCACTCGTCGCCGCTCTCTTCCAGTAGAACACTTGATTGGGATCCATTGGTTGAACACCAAGATAACCCGGTACTGCATCTCTGAAACCGCATTCTGAACGTCCGCGAGCTCCAATATGGACTTGGGCGTGAGATGAAGTAGCCTCATGTTGAGCTATCTCGTCTGAGCTGGAGTCACCGCACTCGGCTCCACAGCAGTTAAGGACCATGCCTGGGTTACGATCCTTTCTACCCATGATGACTAGTCGACCAACTCCTGCGCCCGGAATAGAACCGCTAGGACAACACCAGGCATGTTTCATCATGACCTCGTGCGTGGTGTCCTCTGTTCCTTGTCGAGACACCAATGCGGCTTGTCTTTCGGAAACACAGCTTGGAAAGCGCTTCTTGAGCTTATCCTCATCGAAGGTGATGTTCATGTGTGAGTGTAGTTGCTGGACCATCCATGCAAGCGGTGCATGAACGAGGCCTTCTTGCTCCCCGAGTTTTCCCATATTACCATGGTCACCAAGAAAGAAGACTTGGTGGACGTTTCGTCCGCACATGTACGTTGGACTATAGGGGCTTCTTGTCTCGTGCAGGGCTAAAGCGTGAAAGGCATATTTCACATCTGTTCTAACTATCAGCTCATGTCGAGAGTATCACTCCTGATCACCCGAGTACTTACTGTTGGGAACGTGGTCGATAATCTTGGTCTTATACTTGCTTCGATGAATATACGAAAGTGGCTTCGCGATGCCAAAGAGCGGGATGCCCAGCGAGCCGACTGTATCGAAACAGCACAGGGCATCGATCTGAATGTCGTCCCAGACTGTAACACGTAAGCACGCCGGTTTTCGAAGGAAGTGGACTTAACACCAACATGTATAGTTCCGACGTAGATCATCCTTGTTGGCATTGGTAAGATAAGGATCTTTCTTGCATGCGTCATATAGCCGCTTGAAGAACTCCGTGTCACCATCTCGAACCAGACCGAGACACTCGATGATCATCGCAAGATAACGAGCAGCCCATGCACCTGAAATAGTTGTTGTCATTATCCATCTAACTGAGGTATTGAGGAATGTCTTGACTGACCTCGAGAATAGCCACAGAATATGATTCTGTCGCCTTTGTTGTAGTCGTCGGCAATATTTCCTAGGCATTGTCAGTCTCTCACATATACAAGTCTTGTATGCAGGCTTACTGTAAGCAGTTATGACATTCCGGCGCGTACCCCAACCACCAAGACCTGCAATAATAAGTCAGCATGTAAAAGAAGGGAATATTTGTCGTTGAAACATACCTCCAAGAATCTTGTCTGTCGCCAGTCCATCAGTTCCTACTCCATTGACACGAATCTTTCGAACTTCCTCGCTCTTGGAGATGAGATCGGGTAGACTGGATACTACAGTCTCTTTCGAGCTTTTGACACTACCATGCCACGTGCCTATAAACAAGTCAGTCAAGAAGGTATGCATGGCGACATGGGTTTCCATACCATCAAATGCAACAAATAGTAGTTTGGGCACACTCCGTTTCTCCCTTTGTTGCTGTGATCGTTTCGAATCGCGAGTAGGACGATCGAGAATCGGCATTGCAAATGGACGAGGTATAGAAATCGCTGCGTAGGTTAACAGATCTCGTGACATAAGAATAAAAGATCGTAACCCATGGTCTGAGACAGGGTAAAATATACAAGTAAAAGATAGTGGATTGTGAAAACTACTGGGAAATAAGACATAAAGCCTAAGAGGGCGAGATGGTTTAAATAACTGTGGTTTTTGGTATATCAGGCTGTGGAAAACATGGCTTTTTCGCCACTCTTTCAGCTTGTCCCATGATCTCAATGGCGGTGCAAGCCACTATGGGTTCCCTCTCCCTTCCATTAAATCCGAGAGCCTCATTAAAAAGTCAACGGCGTGGACAGAACTGTTAAATTGCATTTCTGCCTGTTATTTTAGTCACCATGACTCACGCGGGAAGAGCCTTGGGGGCTGTTCCGTTTACTATGTTCAGTTGGCTTATCTGAGGCGCAAGATTGAGGGCCGTTGGTCATCTCGAAGACCGGTTACACAACGCACAGCCCGTGGTTAGTGGAGGACGCTTTACCAGACTGACAACTGTGTTTTCCCACTGGCGAGCTGTAGGCTGTGAGATTTGCTGCGAACGCCGCATTTATTAGCGTGCCTTGGCTGCATGTCACTGTGACACTCCCTCGTAACCATTATACGGATCGACGCACAGCTGTTAATCTTGGGGTTACCGGAGAAATATTAAGGTTATGCACGATAGTTCGGAGATCAAAATACACGATGAACTTAGTCAGGGATAGACTTTTATGCATAACTTTAGGTCTTGCTTTAAGCTTACTTAGTGACGTAGACGTACCTATTTGCATTATCACAGAAGTAGGAATTAAGTGTTTACAAGACATCATAGTATATCGGTTGACAAAAGAGACGATTCTGCTAATAAAAAGACAGGAATAGGGTCGAATGACATTCATCGACTCCAGCCTGGCTGATGAGGCACAGAATCCCAACTTCATCAACAATCTGACACAAGATCAGATGTGCAATATCACATTTGTCATTACTTAACTGGTTCGTCTGCAAAAGTTTGTTCTCCTTGATGATCGTCTTGTAATCTACGCCACGAAACGGAGTCATATCAGGAGCATGGCCCCATCGCCGTTGAGGAATCGTGCAAAATTCGACGAGATTTTTAACAGAGATTGCATCAGACTCCCAACGTAGAGCCAACACATTAGGCATCTTGTACCAATACGCGACTCCAAGCCATGCGAAGAAGTCATTAATGGTGAAAATGGGCTAGCTGTCGTATTGTTCTTCTGCCATTCGTCGAAGCTTCTCTTCTTGCTTTGCTGTCTCGACATTGCGTTCCAGTTCGCTGAGAATGATCTCTGTAATTATCGCCAGACCATTGATTGCATCGGTCATTCTCTTCATGGTTGGTGTTTACATGATATCATCCAGTATTTTGTAAATGGTGCTGTGTTGAACTTCTGCCCAAGCTAGTGAAACGATTGTTCTAATTTGTATTTCAACTCTGTATCCACCATCCCAGTCGATCACAGTCTGCCAGGACTTGTAAACAGAGTGTTGCCACTACTTATTAGATCCATACTGGTCTTGCGAACGCCACGGTCCCCTCAAATGACCGTCAAGGTTCAGTTCAGTCTGTCTCCATGGGTAGCTTCTCTGCCACCGCTAACTGTACCAAAGAGATGAGCAACGCTGAACCGTTGCTGGCATTCTTTTGCCATGTAGATGATATCTTGAGGGAGATAGAGACCGATGCGAACTGCAGCAAGGTCACCCATCTCATGATATTGAAGTATGTTGTTCTAGATTGCGAAAGAAGTAAATTCGCTGTCACTCACCATACCCTTCAGTGTGGTCTCCAAAGAGTCATAGGCTTTGGTCTTGCAAGTCACAATGCCTTTCGTGCCGGTGTCTTTGAGAAATTCCTGTAGAGTGTCCCGCGCTACATGGGCCACGTCCTGATACGCTTCCTGTGTTTCGGGACGACCGTAGTGTTGGAGGCATGCTTCAATTTTATTTGGACATACGCAGCATGCTGGTTATCTGCATCTTGATGATCATATTCATCTGATTGTTTTGTTGGATAAGCATAATGATCTTCAGGGTCGTTTTGGCTATAGGCATCTTATTGCTCATCTGAATCATCTTGATTATATGAGTTGTTTGGAGACAGAAAAGTCTGTTGCGGAGGGCTCATACTCATAATTGAAGTCGCTCATGTTGATGATGAGTTTGGAAGTGCGTGAACCAACAAAGAATTCAAAATGGCTCTCACATCACGTGTATTATCCCCCGCATATCATATCATATGCCCTTTTGAGATGTGATAGGAATTCCAAAATGTCGGCCAACAGGCCTAATAATTAACTTGTGTGTGGCAAATTTGTATTACACGTCCTGTTGCATATGTGGCATGAATACTGTTCTTCTTCAATGTCTTCGTCAAGTATCAACTTCCTGTAAAACAGCGTTCAGTTTCATCACCAGAGGCCCGTCATTCCACGGACAAGCTTCCTATGACTTTGGGACCAGAAATCCAGTTATCAGCAACTGACTCTTCTTCTTCTCAATAGCCTTGTTAGATGGTGACCTGGGTGGGTACGTCTCAAATGTCATAGGTCTTGTAGTCGGTAGTGGACCTATAGTAACCTGGATTACTTCTTCTTTCACGGGAATTCGTTCTGTCACTACAGGAGGGACCCTGGTCAGAGGAGCTTCCTGGCGTGTTTCCATTTTCACTGGAATCGCTGCAGGGACAGTGGTTGGTGGAGTTGGTTCTCTCTCCACCGGTGTTGGAACCTGCTGAGGCGGCTCGACAACGGGGGGCTTAACCTCGTGAGTCTGGCGGTGCTGATAAGGGTAATTAGCAAATGACATACAGTAACGGAATAACACTCACCCAGTCGAGTTGATCTTTGGACATATGAAATCGATAGCAGACAGGACATCTATGGTGAAACTCGGTATCGTGCTGTTTTCTGAGCTCAGTGCTCTTAAAAAGGCGTCCACAAGGTCCACAAGCTTTATGCTCGTACCACAAATGGTGTAATAATTCATTTTCCCTTGTGAAGGGGAGATCTGGGGATCACAATGTTCACAGGCATACGTCCCATGCTCGAAAGGAAAATCAAAGACGACGTGCTGCTGTTTCTTCCACGCATCTTCAAAATGTGTCTTGCAGCCCCAGCAATAGGTACGCTCATGCTTATCATGCAGATGTTGATTCAGCGCGGACGCGTGGTTGAAGTTTCTTTCACAGAGAGTGCACCGAGCTATTGCCGCCTTCTTCTTCGCAATTGGTCCTTCAAGTTGGACACTTCAGCTTGATGTTTCGACTGGACGACGGATGAAGACCTTGACAGTGCGTCGCTACGACGCTGTCGACCAGTCGTGATGTTGACCCTGATTCGCAAGAGCCATTCTCGAGATGTTCCATCATGCGTGAGTAAGCTGGAAACCTTTTCTCACAGCCTATGCAGCGGATTGGGTTTTTGCCATGTGCTCTTTTATGCTAGGATGTCGCTTAGATCAGTGTTTCTGCTGAGGGAAAGGAAAGGGCTCACCTTATCCAACTTAGACTTGGATGGGAAGCCTTTCATCGCATGCTTGGCATATGGAGTTGTAATGCCATTTTGAGTTATGTCGTTCTTTCTCCGCATTGCTTTGGAAAGATTTGCGGCATTCATTGCAATAAGGATTGGGGACCGCATTTGACTCCGAGTCTGACTGATGGTGAGTAGAATTCTGAGCGACTTCAGGTTTACATCCAGCCTCTTCAGCCTCTGACTCTTCGGACCCTGATTCTCCTGAGCCTGATCCTTCTGAACACGACCCTTCGGATCCCGAGTCCTCCGATTCGTACTCCCCTGAACCAAATCCTTCGCCTTCGGAGATTTGCTCTTCCTTGATATGTGCGTGAGCTTGGAGTTGACGCGGCGCCTCAGCAACTCTGCACTCTGCATGGGGGAGTGAAGGTTCTCCTTCAAGCTTGATACGTTTGCGTGCGCGCTCCATTTTGGCTCAGAATGCTCTGGCGATAACTCTGCGGCTGAAGCGGCACTTCTATTTAAAGGTTTCTGGGAGTTGATCGAGATGGAATTAAAGTTTGCTGTATGACTATCGTTATTTTGTCGTCCTCGCAACCAGGTGAATATTGCTTTTTTCTGGGGAGAATGATGGTGTTTCGAGATTGTGATTGGGTTTCAGCTAGCCCCTATTCAGGCGCCGTCGTCGGCGGGACAATAGCCAACATTTATTAGTTCTAGAAATCCTAGCTTTTGAGGAGGTGGATTTACTGCCTAAGGGAAATGTTTTTCTTGATTATAACAAAGAGATCCAAGGGGTCGTAGACTTAAAATCTACTTAAATGTAATACACATACGGCTTAGATCTTGTCCCGGGATTTATGACTTTGCTCAAGATATTTTGCTTCTCCTTTAGCGTGAAACTTGGGCTTAGAAACAATAGCCGGTCATTTCCACTCCAATATGTCATGACTTGACGACCAAGAAGGAGGTTATCAGACACTGGTTCTTATTCAACTTCTTCTTCCTCTTCTGTGCCGCTTTTACTGGAGGGCGTTTGGGTGGACATGTCTCCAATTTGACCGGTGCTGGAGCTGTCACGAGAGTTGACGGAGATACTTCTGTTTTCAAAGAAGTCTTCGCTGCCGTTGGAAAGGCTCCCTTCTCCAAGGGGGCCTCTGGGCCTGCTTCCAGTTTCACTTGGGTAACGGCTGGCAGGGAAGAAGTAATCGGTAGGCTCTAATCTTTTACCACGAGTGAAACCAGAAAAAGATCACGAAAGGTACGGTATAAACAACAAACAAACAACACTAGTTAAAAATACCATAAATACAAGAACAGGATGAATCCGAGATATTAGCAGCCATAGGCTATGCACATCTCGATATGACCGAATAGAGGGCCATAGTCCTCGATACTCGCGTCACAGCTCTCACTCTCGACATGTTGCAGCAGAGCACTCAAAAGGCTAAAATCCGCATCGCAAGAATCACATAGTAAGTCATCTTCATGATCATAGCCCCAGGGCCCGTGGATATCCCAGTAATCCGACACCCAACGTTCAACAGACCGTCTGCTTGCGTTTGATTCACAAGTTCCAGCCTCAAGGTGAAGCATCATGGCTGAATGAGAGATGAACCGTCTCGAACACTCGAGGCATTCCACGTTCTTCGCTGTGTGGACTTTGTGGTGCTTTGAATGGATAAGTCAGAAGTCCGAGTCAGAACAGTTGGAAAGGACAACTTACGTTGATCAGATTCGATCGAGAACTGAAAAATCGGTTGCAGATTCGGCATTTATGGTGAACCTCCTCGTCATGCTCCCGGAGCAAGGAAGCATGGAAGAAGAATTCATCACATAGAATACAAGCGTGATGCTTTTCTCCCAGATGATCGTTTAGATCCTCTTCCGTGCTGAAATCAGGCTCGCTGTGACAGCGAGTGCAGACATGGTGCCGCGAAGAGTTCTCAATGTGCTGCTGCTTTGCTCGACCGTGAGGGAAATAACTTTCACAGCGCCAGCAATACATATGAGAATGCTTGGCTTCGATATGTTGGTCCAGGGACTTCTCGAAGCCGAAGTGTCTGTCGCAAGGGGGACAGTAGGGCATTTTGACTTTTGGGGTTAGGCTGATGCCATGAGTTTGGTGCTGATGCGGGTAGGAATGGGCTTTAATGTAGATAGACCCCCGTGTTGTTATACTGTGTTGTGATAATGTGTTCGTCTCATTATGTTGTCTTATCATCTGATCCAATTTAATACTAACCAGCTGAGCCAACCTTAGATTACTAACCTTTATAGTTTTTTTCCCCTAACGCCAAACCCTTCTTTTCTCGATTTGCTTTTCCCCCCTCTTTTCCCCTTGGTTGTTGCACTGGTGATAATCGCGTTTGGAGGTTGACGACTGAGAGAGGTTTTGACCTGCCAACTGAGGGAGGAAACATCTTTTTATTCTTATAGATTAAGGCCACTTGTTCAATTGGATCTCAAGGTTTAAGGTTTAAGGCAATAACTGTATGATCTATTGACTTGATATTAAGGTTACTGTGTT
>PVPY01000542.1:0-14876 GCA_002982035.1 Fusarium algeriense
AACATGGATGCGGGATAATTCACCTGCAACAGTCTCTAGAAGTTTGAAATGGAAGGAAGGGTCTCTCCAGACCAGATTAAGACTGCCTCATGCCTGCCCGCCAACCTTATTCTCAAAGTCACATCATCACGTGCTTAATCTCCGTGATTTGGCACCTCTGGAAGTTTGAAATGGAAGGGTCTCTCCAGACCAGATTAAGACTGCCTCACTTACGCCTGCCCGCCAACCTTATTCTCAAAGTCACATCATTACGTACTTGATCTCCGTGATTTGGCACTCTCAACTTCCATCTCAACCTCGCCTTTTCTCCTCTACACAATCTCATCTTCCAAAGTCACATCTGTCCCCTACGACTCACTGAAGGGATACCGACATGTTTGTGGTGAGATTGGCATTCCCCCCAGGCAACTCTATCGATGCACTGCCCTTTCCATGAGGAAAAAACTCTGCAATAAGTCACGTAGGATTACTCCCATTGACTGTAGAACTTGGCGTGAATCCCCCTGCTAATCTTCTGTCTCAGTCGACGAATCCTGTCAGCGACGCTTGGTAACGATGCGAGGCTCACGACTGCTCCATGCTGCGATTCGATTTCATCATGACCATGATGTGCCACGGGCCGACGCGAGGAGCCTCAAGTGTCAAGTGCGGGGCCGCGCTTCCACACTCTTTCTAGTTGGAGCTGCCTATCTCGATATACCACTAGTCTCCCCCTGACAAGCAAGACCTTCCTATTCTTCTTTCTCTCTGGGTCGTATACTCAATGCTTCCTTTTCATGTGGACATGCCTAGCTGGCCTCACATTCTGGTCGCATAAAAGTCGTATCGATTCTCTTGTTGGACATGTCATTTTTCTCCTTACTCAACATCAATCAACATGCCTTCCCTGTGGCCATGTGGTTGGGACGACTGCCAATTACCAGCCGTTCAACGAGTTTGCGACTGCTTGCTCTGCGACAGGCATCTTTGCTGGCTCCATTTGCAGGAACCATAGCATGAATGCCCCAATCCAGAGGTAAATTACTTTGCACCCCTTGATGCCGAGGAATTTGTCGCTGATGATAATACCAGTCAAATTGGAGCGAGTATAGCGCTCAGTATGTTGCAGCAGAAGCTCAACGCCTAAACAAGCTATGCAAGAGAATTGATGGCGCCAAGCTCTGTGCACGCGCATCGCAAGTGCGCAGCAGCAGTGGCACCACCAATGTGCCATGTTCAATAGATTTGTCGCCGAGAAACCTTTCAGCTATGATGGGCGGCCAGAACTGCCATGCAGAAATTAAATTCGAGGACGGTGTGGTATGGCTTGCACGGTTCCGGCTTTCCAGTGCGATATCACCGCCAACTGAGGTCCGGGACTACGTGCTACAGAGCGAAGCTATAACTATGCAGTTCTTGGAGCGTCACACGCGTATTCCTTCTCCTCGCGTATTCGACTGGGCATGCGAGTCCGACCCGACAAATACGATAGGCGTTGGCTATATACTGATGGAGAAGATGCTCGGCACGCCTCTGGAATGGCAAAGTGCAACCGCTATCCAGAAGGAAAAGATTGTGCGACAACTAGCAGAAATCATGCTCGAAATAGAAAGACACCCATTTGATCAGCTCGGTTCACTCATCGCCACCACGACAGCGAGCGGCAAGGCGACATCAGAGGCAGCCGCCGCCGAATCCCAGATATAGGTGGGTGGTCTGGCCCAGCATTCTACATTTAGATCGGGCCATGGTGGCAGGCCACTGGGACCGTTCCGCTCCTCGCAGGATGGATTCCGTGCCCTTGTAGAGGCACATCTCGGAATGATTGTGGCCGGTGAGATAGGGACAGCTGAGAAGGCGCTTGATGTCTTTCTAGTCCACCGATTCAGGCTTGACCTTGTCAACAACGCGACAGCAGCCGGGAAAGGCGGCGGTGAGCAATTCTTGTTGAAGCACGCGGACGACAAGGGTGACCATATTCTTGTAAATGCCGACTTTGAAATAGTAGGCATAATCGATTGGGATGGTGTAGCACCGCCTCCAAGGAAGAAGCCTTTTCTTCGCCGTGCATGATGTGGCCAGTCGCTGCCTTTTACGATGGCTCCAACGAGCTGGCAGAAGAGGAGCTCCTCTTGGCTCGTATATTCCGGGAGAGCGGCCGAGAGGATCTCGTCTCGCTTGCTGTGTGCTGGATGGGCGTAAGGTCCAGAGGTTGCTGTTCGCCCTTGGTCCAGGTGGAGCATCGCACACGAATACAAGGACGCTCGCTAGTCTCTTCATGGGCCTCAAGCAAGCTTTTGATGGGTATGGGTCTGGCTTCGAGACCGATCAGTCAGGGGTACAAGACGGGTGGGAAGTTTGGAAGGCAAAAGCGCTTGAGGATTGGAAGCATGAAAATATGTTGAAGGCTGTATTGAGCAGCAACTGATACATTACCAAACGATGGTTCGTGTCGAATAGAACTGCTATATCCTACTACGGAGACTGACTCTTTGATTCCATATGTCCAAGCCAATGACGCATTACCAACGATGCAGTGCTGGATGGGATCCCTCCTGACTTTGCCATTTCGTCCAGGATAGCAACCTGTTGAAGTGATTCACGCACCCTGCAGGCCAAGTTTGACCAAACCGAGGCCACTTAAGGCGTCGCAAATAGATATGACAATAATCCGCGTGGTGCGGGCCATTTGTCAAGTTGAAAATTTTCCAACTTGTCGCATTGCTCGAGCCACTCCAGTAAGACAGTGTGCGCCTTGATTATCAGACTCGACATGGCGTAATCTTGGGCCATAGTGATGTGTAAAACGTAGTTTCTCAAAACTTTTAACAAGTGAGGGTTGAGATTGCACAACCAAACAAAGGCTGTTCCCGCTTCTCGATAACGTTTGTTGAGCGAACAAGGCTTCGGCAAGACACACAAGTCCAATGAGGCTTTGCTTTTGCCAGAAGCGACTATTGCTCTTATTTCGCCGGATTGATTTTTTTTTCGGTTTTGGACACGTTGTTCAGCAGCAATAGGTTTGTTGATCAAGCTCCCCTGAGAGTGTCTGCAAAGCTCACAAGTGAGATGACACACACAAGTCTTGGGTCGGAAAAAAAAGAGGCCCTCGCATTTGTTCTGCAATATTCCCCTGTGCCTCTTTCAAGATGTTGGAAGCGATTCTTGGAATGCCGCCTGTGAATCTCGATATCTTTTGCCAAGCATCAACACCGACGCTCTCTCGATTGGGCGATGGGCCTCTGATCCAGTGGGCATCCAACTTTCTAAAGAGGGCTTTGGCGCCGGAGAGGTAGGTCCTCAACCTGAATACAGTTCAGGCAGCGCTGAACGGGCCATGAATCCCATGGTTGAATGGCGTCGGTCTGCAAGAGGCTCCCTTTGCAAATGCATCGTTGAGACTGCCAACAGCTTTGTCCCATTTCACCACCACCAATTCGGTTTAAGAGGCCACTGAGACACGGCGATACTGTAGTAAAAAAAACATAGATAGAAACCGTCTACGCCGGCTCCAATGGTTTTCCGCTTGACTGACCACGAGACGTTTCCATGCCATGGGAGGGCCCTGTACGCAACTATCAAGGCTTGACATGTCCAGAACGAAACAAGCTCTAGAGATAGAGTTACTGCAAAGAGAAGAGACTCTAGAACAATTACAACTACGGCATGTGCTGTACAGGAATGACCACTCACTACCTACGGCCTGTACTGTACAGTAAGGACACACCAATCACACACGAATACAGTACTCTATGCCAGCCTGGTTTATCTTGGTCGAATGCCATCTTGGTTCCCCCGCGTGGGTGGGTGAATGTGGATGGTGTAGGGTAGGCCAAAACATGGATGCGGGATAATTCCCACTAGCTAACCCGAAAACCCTCTTAACTATTTCGGGCCACCTGATGTAGATGAACACAGTTACTTGATTGAGGACAGGGGATCCTGCCGCACACCCCTCATAAAGGGGTGCATTCTACAGCATAAACAGACTAAAACAGCACAAAACAGCTTTGTATGTATGTATTATCTAGAGACAAGTGACCTACCAAGATATCAATAATGCCGTGTCTTTCACGGCCCATCTCTTCCACTAAAGACTCCACAAAAGAGTCAAGGCCGCAGTGCAGTCAGTCAGCAGGTCAATTCCCCTGTAGCTTGACTGACGCAGGTACAAAGATGCAGGGGCAAAACAGCGGAAATCATCAGGTACCGTGCAGGAGAGAGAGCTAAAGCAACAAGGGCCTGTATACCGCAAGTAATCCATACGACCATTATCCAGATGAGAGATTTATCTGCAGATTAGAATATAGAGGCTTTTTTAAATATACCTACCTCTCTTGCTGTAAACTCAATCTTATTAGTAAACTTGAATAGATTCTGGCATGTATATTTGGGAGTCACCAAGAATCTTCAATCAGTCCCAGTCCCGCCAGATTCGGAAGAGCAGAATCGTCTCCGCTAACTAACAAGGTTTGACAGCTAAGCGTAATTGGCCGAAAGAGACCCTGGTCGATGACAACCTTGGCAGAGAAATGAGATGAATGAGGGTGTTTATGCGGACCGTTTTAGGGAATCTGGGCGTTTATTGGATTTCGTTTTATGCGTATTTCATCGATGACGGCATGTGATACTAGATATTAATTAATCAATTCCTGGTGGTTGGTGATGGTGTCGTGTTGTTGTATCTGACGACTCAAAGTCAATATCAAGAATCGCGCCATGTTGTTTGTTTGTTTTCAATCATCATTCTAGGTTACTCTCTTCTAGCTTCACTACTACTAATGCATGCGCACATGCAAGCTAATCATGCCCTACCCCATAACTAATCGTTTGCATAAACCCGGTAGCCTTGGTCTAGATGACACCTCAAGAGTAGCAATGCATATCGAGCCCCATTGCTACAGAGACATGTCAATAAACAAGGAAAATGCCTACAATTGAGTTTGAAGGCCGGATCATCACAAAAAAGATTTTTGGCTGGCTGGCTGGCTGCTAGCGGCGTTGAATTCTTTGATGGACGGACGGGCTGGAAGCTCAGCCTTTTGACCTGAGGCGTTTTTGCCTAACGGCGACTAAAGAAAATGTGGCAGCTTTACGATTATGACAAGCCTTGGTAAACGCCTCAAGTTGAAGCTACCTGGGTTTGTTGGCCGGGCCTATCACAGCTGGGTGTTGAGGTTTCCAAACCGCATCCAGAGTATAAATATATCGCGGTACTCATGTCCAGTATGCTGTTTGGTGTGTGTAGGTCTGCACTTGCGCGGTACTCTCTGTTTGTGCGGTGTGGGTAGCTGTTTGGTGTTTGGTGGGGTACCGGATAGATGTTTTTGAAGGATTGACTAACTAATTATTAGCATTGCATTTGTTTACCCATTCTCCATTGCTTTTCGAAGCAACAAGGGATGAGACGTGATGCGATGCTAAGATCTGGTTTTGGAGTTGCCCACGATCGATCCAGACCGTGTCCAAAAATAAAAACACCGAAACTAAAACAAGGGTTTCTTTTGCCCGCATTACATCTTTTGCCTATGCAGTTCTCAGCTCCATGTGGTTAATACGACTTGCATTGGTTTACTTGGGTCTTGGTCTACTGACACGTCAGACTAAGCCTCACATCTCAATATCGCTTCCATGCGCTGCTTTGACAATGGCCTCTGCTGGTGAATCATACTTTCATCTAGGTATCCTGCATGAGAAAGGGGTTCCCGATGGAATAGAGGTCATGGTTGGATAATCGAGTATTATTATACGTGTATACCACAAGTCATCCATTGGACCATGGCTAGGAATACCAACATTCATACGTAGAGGAATCACTCTATCACTGTAGATAGCTCAGGCTGCTTAGATTTCCATAAACGCACAGCCTACAAACTGGAGCCTGTTCCCTGTTTAAACCCCGTCATTGAGTAAAACTTAGATAGACAGACCCGAAAAAGAAGAATGAACGAGAACCAGAGTGCTCCTTCACTTCACTTCTCGCTTTACCCTGGGCCTGGCCTGGCCTGAGCTAGCAGTTGTTCCCCAGTCGATTCTCCATTCTCCTTCCCTTTTACAAAAGTAATCCTAATCCCTTCTCTTTTTTTTTTCCCTCTTCGTCTTCGACCTCTCTCTCTCTCTTTCTCTCTTCATACTCGTAATACTAACCCAGCAGCGAAACCATCAAATACCGACGGGTAATAGGCGATAGCCCCGAAGGATACCGAACCGAAACAAAGGGAACAAACCTCAGCCTCAGTCTTGGATGCCCTCTACCAATCACTTGGCATCGTCGTCCCCCTTTCGATACTGTCCTATCTTTTAGGTCACCGTCACGGGGCCATCCATTCTTTATTCTTTTTCTTAAGGACAATCGACTTTGACTTTGACGCGACTCTCTGAGAGTATTTGCTCTCCTGAAGCTGTTCTCCTTGCTCGATATTCATTGCTACGGACGCCTCTCAAATCACTAGTGGTGCACCTGCATAATTCTTTTTTTTCCCTACTGCTTCGTATTTCAGCCAACCTCGGACCCTATTACAAGGGCGAGATCCTAATTCCTACCGAAAGAACCTCAAAACGTCACCGGCCGGCCGCCCTTGAAATCAGACGATCCACCCCAGTCCACCTTGGAATTGAAAACAGACTTTGTCGCCGGAGCAGACTCCACCTGAAGGACAGGTACGAGCGTCAGCACCAGACAAACACCTCTCGTTGTCGCGCTCTCTCGAGTCTGGACTCATTTTCTTTTCCTTGGTCGTTTTCGCGTCTATCTATTTCAACAAACGCTCACGTCACTGCTGTGAAACTCTGTCTCAGCCACCTTTGTCGCCGTTGGTTTGGTTACATTGGTGACAGAACGCCCCTCAAGCGGTCAAGAGTGCTTTCGGTCGTTGAAGATCCCTTTGAGTTGCCAATTCCACCGGGGAATGAGCAATAAGATCGCTGTCGCATAAGTCGTCGGGAAAACATTCCAGGAGCCAGCACCAGAAGCTCCAAATACCACAACTGCCTTGGCCTGCCTGTCAAAGCTGCGACGCTCGAACCCAGAGCCAACAGGGGTAAATTCCCACTAATTACTCGTCTGGTCTTGGTCTCGGTACAACCCACTGTGCTGTGTCGTGCAGTCTGCTTGTGCTTGTGCTTTGCTCTGCTTTGCCTTGCTTTGCTTTGCTTGTGCCTTGTGCGCGCGTGTGTGCTTTACGGTACCTGACTAATAAGGAGTCTTGTTGGCCCCCATTCGCCAGCGATTCCACCAGTGTGTATCAATAATTAGACACTCTCACCCGCAAATCTGGGCTTTTTCAATCGCGTTTATTCTCGACGACCGACATTTCGAGGTTCCTCACGTTTGCGCTTCATTACACTCATTCTTTGAACTCTCTCTTTTACTATTGAACGCTTCTTTTTTTCTGTTACGATCGGAATCGCCTTTGCCTTCTTTTTTTTATTCCATAATAACTTTTTTTTTTTTTTCTTTTTCTGTGGGAATTGCTGTATTTTTCTTCTCGCAGCCAGGTCTGCGCTCTTACAGTAGCTCCAATCTTACGCACTCTCCCTGCAGGTGGCATTGCTGCAATCTGACTGGTCTGCGTACGGCACACGCCAGCTCTAATCTATTACGGTACTGGTACTTTAACAGGTACTGTACCCCGTCTTTCAACAACAAACACGACCCAGCTCCATTTAGCCAGCACAACACCTCAAAACACCCACGAATACAGTCCCATCACCCCTGCGACGGGCCTGCTACGTCGTCCGTCTGCGTATCTTGATGGTTTCAACGCGTGACTGAGGAAGTTTTCCTTGCCTCGGAAGAGGGCCACTTTTGCTCTGCAATCATGGCTTCTTCACTGGCTTCCGACAAGCCAAGCTTGCCCGCACCCGTCGCAGCGCAATATGACCCTTTTGTCACCACAACACCTCCTGCGCCTGCGCCTGTGCCCGCTCACCACCGATATTCGAACTACGATCATGATTTCTTCGTTACTGGCCCTGCTTCCCCAGAATCCGCAAAGCGAGCTCTCGCTGCCCACTTGCAAGAGACGGAGCGTCGCCTTGAAGAGGCGGGAAAACTGGGTAATGCCTTGGTTCTCCAGCGCAAACAACTCACCGAGCAACTCAAGGAGATTGAAAAGGTCAACAGCGAGGAGGAATTATCACAAGAGCTTCGCGAACGAATGGTCGGCATTGAGAAGGAGTTTAATACATTAACTCGAGAGTCCGCCCGCAATTTATTGCCCAAGCAAAGAGTTCCCAGCAATGAAGCCAATCCCAATTCTCCTTTTGCGCCCGAGAACAAGGGTAGAGTATGTCGCTTTCGTCCACGTCCTTGCCAATCAACTAACATTTATTCCTAGCGATCCGTTAGTCCATCCAAGTTCGAGAGTCAAGCAACAGGGTCACCTACCAAGTTGACTGTGCCCAATCGCAAAATTCGCAACCAGCCCTCCAACCGAGTTCACGATATCGAGTTCGCCGCCGAAATTAGTACTTCTCTCATCGCCCAAGTCCGCAATCTGCAAGGTGTGCTCGCCGAACGAGATGAAGAGAATAAGGATCTCAAAGCTGAAAAGGCACGACTTGAGCTTGAAGCAGAGGGTTTCCAGCAACGCTTCAAATCCCTTGATGAGAGTGAAAATCGATACAAGGAGGAGAACTGGAATCTTGAGACAAAGTTGCAAGAGCTCACTGCTCAACACAAGGAAGTCTTGGATCGTGAAAAGAAACTCACTCAGTCTCTCAATGTTATCAAGACGGAAAAGGTCACTGTTCAGCGGGAACTTGATGAAGTCAAGGTCCACCACGCACGATTGATAGACCAACACGCCGCTGCTGTCAAGCAACATGATATTGAACTTGGTACTGCCAAGCGCAATATTGCCATGGCAGAGGGTGAACGTGCTGCCATGCAACGCCGAATCGATGACCTTACTGGACAGAACCAAGAGCTCGCCAGGGCCTTTGCATCTCAGCGACGAACCGTCCCAGAACTGGAGCCTACTATTCGCGCCAGCGACGACGATCTTGAATCATCCCCCGACCACCTCACTCCTGAGCATTCACCCCCAGTGTCCCCTATCAAGGGAACTCCCCGCCATGCCATGCTTGAGACCGAAACTATGAAGTCATCTCTTTCCCACGCTCAGCGAACTATCCAAAGTCAGCGTGGTCTGCTCCACCGTGAAAAGACTGAGAAGCTTGAACTCCGACGTATCATCCAGGATCTCCGTGATGATCTCGAGAAAGCACGAGCCGATGCCGGTGAACACAAGCCCCATCGAAAGTCTCGCGTCAAGGAGTCTAAGGAATTCAAGAAACCTCCCCGTCTGCTTGGATCTTTCCGCTCCAGCAGGCAAGAGGTTATCACTGATGATGGTGAATGGGAGGACCAGCATGATGTTTCTCCTCGTGCCTCTGTTTCGCCAATGGATTCTAGGTCTCCTCTCAGCAACAGCACCCAGACGATTCTCCCTAGTATTGAGACTTCTCACCCAACCGATACTGAGCAGTTCGAAACCGCTAATGAAGGTGGCGAGTCTGCATTTGAGACTGCCAATGAGCGTGGCACTGAAACCGACGACTTCCAAACCGGAGCTGAGGAAATGTCAGCCAGTGATGACACAGAGACTGAGGGTACGACCCGAGGCTTTGTTGGCATCAAGAATGTCCCACGACTTTCTGGCTTGGCTCGCCATGATACAGAGACTGAGGGTACGACCCGAGGCTTTGTTGGCATAAAAAATGTCCCACGACTTCCTGGCTTCGCTCGCCATGCAAGCAGCAACTCATTACATAGCACGGCATCCACTTCAGGCGACGAGGATGACTACTCATACATCAAGACACCAACTGGTACCATTGGTTCTCAGAGAAGCAGCCGTTTCCGCATGAGCCGTAGCATTTTCAACCGATCCAGACAAGTTAGCGAGGAGCCTACCTTTCAGAGCAGTCCTGTTAGCTTTGCTAGCAGCCGAGAGGGAACACCTCAGACCGGAGGCCAGAGTCTGTTTGCTGAACTACAAGATTTCGGCGGTAGTGACGACGATTCAGCCGGCACTGGCACTCCTAGCCGCATGCGTGCTCGCTCTATGACTCCTGGTTCTATTCGTCGAGGATCGTCACCACGGCCTGCTGTGCCTCCTATGCCCAAGGTTATCATGGTTGATAGCGGTATGATGACTGAGCCTGTCAAGATTGTTCCCAGACTTTCTGGCCTTGGAACTTCTCAGATGGTTACTACTGGTGTCATGACCGACGATGGAGATGAGCACTTCGCTGAGTCCCCTGTTAGTGTTGTGGCAGCGATTCGACGTGCTTCCATGCACTCCTCCATTGGACCATCTGGTGATCGCGATCGTCGTGTTCCTTCTTGGGCATACGACAGCCTCGCTGATTCCAGACCAATTTCTATGGTCTACAGTGATGCTGGTGCTCAGCACGATCCCGACATGGAGGAGAAGTTGGCTCAGTTCCCAATTCCTCCCTCTATGTTACCTCCCATCCTGCCTCCCAACTTGACCATGTCCTCGATTGCATCTGAGGAGATTAAACCTGTTGAGCCTGAGGTTGCTCCAACTCCCGCACTGAGTCTTACGGCTCTTTCCAACCAGAGCTTCGAGCCTGTGGCTGAGCCTGAGAGTCCTCTTCCTGATCTGACAATGACTTCGATCATCTCTCAGGTGCTTGAACCTCGCACTGAGCCTGTGGTCCTTCCTCCTCTTAGCTTATCTGGCATCGTCGCTCACAGCCTCGAGCCCAAGGCCGAGCCTGAGGTGCCTCTGCCCGATTTGTCCATGACGACCATCGTCACTGAACAGGTTGAGCCTATTACAGAGCCCGAGATCCCAGCTGCGGCCCTGAGCCTCTCCACCATCTCAGCTGAGTCTGTTGATCCTATTGCTGAGCCACCTGTAGAGCCTGTTGTGTTTATGCCACCACCTCCGGCTTTATCTATATCGTCTATCATCGGCGAACACGTTGAGCCTATTACAGAGCCCGAGATCCCAGCTGCAACCCTGAGCCTCTCCACCATCTCAGCTGAGTCTGTTGATCCTATTGCTGAGCCACCTGTGGAACCTATCATGTTCATGCCACCACCTCCGGCTCTATCCATGTCGTCCATCATCGGCGAACACGTTGAACCTAGCGCCCACAAGAACCCCGAGCTCACCATCTCCAACATCCGGGGAGAGAACATTGAACCCATCTCCGAGCCAGTTGTTCCTGCTCCTGAGCTTCTTATGTCTACCATTCGAAGTGAGCACGTCGTGCCAGTTGCGGAACCCGAGTCAGAGCCCGTTCTCCCGGCTGTGGTTGCTCCCTCTCTGCCTCCAGCTCCCGTGCTGAGCATCTCTACTATTCAAGGAGAGAATGTTGAGCCCATTACCAGCAAGGCACCTGAGCTCGCCATGTCTAACATTATGAGTGAGGCAGTCGAGCCCATTGCTGAGCCTAAACCTGAGCCTGTCATCCCTCAACTCACCATCTCGGCAATCCATGGTGAACAGGTCGAGCCAGTTGAGTCAGCTCCTGAGCTGTCCATGTCTGCTATTCAACGAGAATTTGTTGAGCCCACTGATCTCCCTGTTCCCGATTTGGCTCTCTCGTCTATCGCTGTTCAGTCCATCGAGCCCATCAGCAAGCCGGAAAAGGTAATTCCTAAGCCATCACTCAACCTGTCTTCCATCTATGCTGAGGGTTGTGAGCCTCGGGAAGAGCTTCCTCCCACCCTTGTGTTTTCTGGTCTGTCCACACAGGATGTTGAGCCCATATCTGAGCCTGCCCCATCTCTGGCTTTGTCTGGTATCACTTCCGAGAACTTTCGGCCTGTTCAAGAACCTCTTCCCGTCCCACCAACTCTGGTCATGTCTGAGATTGCTACCGAGGGTGTTGAGCCTATCAGCCCTGTCTATAAGACACCCACGCTCCCCACTTTCGGATTTTCCAATATCGAGTCCATTGAAACCTTGCCCGTCTCTCCTCGAACTCCCAAGAGAGATGGATTTATTCTTCCTCGCGATATAAAGTCACCCTTTATCGAGCAGGATGTGCCCAGGACACCTGAGAACCAGCGAGGCATTGATCAAGGGTCATCACCTCTTATGGTTGAGGACGAGAACGGCCAATCTCCCAGCGACACACCTGAGCCTGCTACTCCCGATTCCCAGCGACCTTTCGACAAGCCTGTTGTTATCATGAACGATCAGAGTGCGCAAACATGTCTCACGGCTGATGCCATTGACGCCATGTTCAAGGCTCGTGCTCAGCCTGCCTTTAGCCACCAGAAGAGCCTGTCCATGGCCAGCATTGGAACCCCCGGGACTACTGGTACCTCTGGCACGGTTCGAATTCGCCGATCACAGGAAATGTTTGAGACGCCAAGCCAACACGACCGTGATGCCGATGTCTTCAACACCAGCCCCATCCGTCGCCCTGGTAGCTCCAGGAGTGGCAGAGGCTCCATCCGAGATGCTCCTCCTCTGCCTGCAAACCACCGCCAAGTCATCGAAGCTGCGCGATCAAACTCTTCTCACGGCACTCAGAACATGGGACCACCTCTTTGGCCTGCTTCCGCGCTTAAGCAGAGGCCAACCACACCCGGTAACAGGGCTGCCTCACCAGCATCCACAACTCGAGCCACGCCTACCCAGCGCACTGTCCGAAACCCTGTCAGCTACGGTGAGCTCGGAAGACAATCGCCATCGAAGCATACAGCAGCATCTAGAAAGTCATCTGTATCGTCGTTCGCTTCGGAGCTTGACAGTCGATTTAACATGCGCCCTGGCGAGATGGGCATGGATCCTTCAGGTTTCGGACCCAACACTGATCCCCGCATGATCCAGGCTATCACCCAGACCATGATTGGTGAATATCTGTGGAAGTACACTCGCAAGACAGGTCGTGGAGAGATGTCAGAGAATCGACACCGCCGCTACTTCTGGGTTCACCCTTACACCAGAACTCTTTACTGGAGCGAACGAGACCCCTCAACTGCTGGTCGCACTGAGCTCAAGGCCAAGAGTGTTCCTATCGAGGCTGTGCGTGTCGTTACTGACGATAACCCCAGTCCTCCTGGACTCCATCGTAAGAGCTTGGTCATTATCTCTCCTGGCAGAACCATCAAGTTCACTTGCGCAACCGGACAGCGACACGAGACCTGGTTCAATTCTCTCTCGTACCTGCTTCTCCGTACTAATGAACAAGCTAATGTCGAGGACATGGCTGAGAATTTTACTCGCGAGGATGTCGATGAATTTAACCCTCAGTTTGGACAACGCGCGGCTAATGGGACACGACCTGGAGCCCCACCCTCCCTGTCATCTTACAACTCTCGAACAACTCGTAACGAGTCGCCTGCCGTTGGTATGTCTATGAACGTTCCAACTCTGACACCCAAGGCTCAGCCACAGCGTCCCACTGGAACGCTTAGCAAATTGAGTGGTTATTGGAAGGGAAGCCAGCTGTCTGGCACGCTCACAAGCCGTCGTGGTCGTGGTAGTGCCCATAATGTGAACATTTATGAGGCTAGTGAGGCACACGATAGTGCCGAGGATGTGAGGGAGATTATTGAGCGGCAGGATAGGGAAGCTGACCGACTCGAGAATGTCCGAGCATGCTGCGATGGTAAGTTTACGGTTACTTACAAGAAGTAGAAGAGATGTATACTAACAGCTTTCACAGGCAAGCATGATGTCGGAACTCTTCACCATTTTTCTAAGCGAGGCCGTCATGGCAACAACAACACTCACACGCACTCTCACCCAGGACTTACGCACTCTCATACTACTATGTCTTCTCTACGCTCTCGAGTTTAAGCATACACTGGCAGACTCATACACCTACTACACATTTATTCCATTACCTGTAGAACACCATTCCGAGCAATACATCGTTGTATGGCGAACACCAACTGTTACGACCGACTTCCTTGACGGACTTTCACGAGACTTATGATTTTCTTGACTTTTTTCTGCTGCGCGTCCTTGACAATGAACTCAGGAACACTGCATCCAAAAGACCATAATCACCTACTACAGCCAAACACTGGCTACGACCTGTCAAATTTTCCTACTCTGTCTTTGTTTATAATATTTTATGCAACCGCAATTAGATCTGCCGCCTGATGGATTCGATATGAACGGCGCCTTCGCCAACGGATCAGCTCCCCAAATGAGTGGTGTTTTGGTGGTGGATTATCCGGATGAGGGATTTATCTGCGGATTAGAATATGGGAAGCTTTTCAGATGTATCTCTCTTGCCGTAGATTCAATCCAATAAGGTTAATGAAGATGCGCCTTGACTCTTTTGTTTGGAGTATCAATAACTGGGGAGTGAATATACAGAGTACTGTACACAAGCCACATTCAGCGCCCAGGCTCAGACTCAGACTCAGACTCAGACTCAGAGATGGTCCATGTGCCCATATGGAAGAATCGTTACGGTTGTGGCCCGATGAGAACCCGGACGAAAGGAACCTCTGTGGGAGGGCGGAGTGTTCCCTAGCAGACCTAAAGAGAAATGGCTGGACATGCTGTCATTGTGGTGAAGCTGGGAATAGAAGGGATGGGTGTCTAGGTCGGCAAACGGGGGATTGTTCGCATCGGGTCTGTGAAAACTGCATCTATTCTTAGTATTAATTAGTAGGTTTGTGGAAGGAATTTCCCGGGAATATAAGTAACTGACTGCTAAATAAAGCGCGTTTAGGGGATTATCTGTATTGGGTCTGCCTGCACTTGCGCGGCGGTACTCTGTCTGTCTCTGTGCAGTGCAGTCGAGCCAGTACTCTATATGGAGTTACAGTATGCTGTTTTGTCTGTTTAGTTCTGACAGTCTGTTTAGTATATTGGTGCGGTATACTGTTTTAATCTGTTTGGTCTGTTTTATGTGTATTCGGTATTAGTATACTGGTGCGGTAT
>PVPY01000545.1:3782-41824 GCA_002982035.1 Fusarium algeriense
AGGTTGATTTAATGTAACAAAGTTAGCAAGCAGGTATGAACATCGGCATATGCAAGATCACAGGCAAAATTGAGAGAGATAATCACGGCAGATGTCACCACTATCATGTTCGAGCGTGTACAGTATGCTGCCTAAAAGACAGAAATATACTCGTGGGAGAGGCTGTTGGTTTCGAATTCCACCAACTCAATTCACTCCTTGCCCAGTGGATAATCGCTAGCGCTCGGCTTTGCTTTAACGATTGAACCCCTGAACCTGAAATTCAACAGCCACTGGTAACGAATTGCATGAGGAATGTGGGGCCCTGGGGCTGTCAGAGATGCCACGATGACAGTCACCAGGAAGGATCAGTGAGTTACAGTATAAGGTACAATCCGAACATTATTAGCATTCAGAAGAAAGAAGTCTTGAACAGACAAAAGAAAAACACCAAGCCAAGACATCTTAGCCTTTTAATGTAAGTACCGGTTCAGGCTGACGGTTGCTCCTCAATCTGAACGTTGCTGTCAATTGTCTCGGCAGATTCAAGATGAACTGTGACGTAATTGCACTTTTTTTTTCCTTCCCTAACCTGAGATAGGGGTCCAAGTCTAAAAAGTAGACCGGTTCCTAGGAGATTTAGCTGTGATTGCTTCGAAAATTGTCGCCCTTTCCAGGTCACTCAAGTCCCAATGCAACTGTGAGGAAGAGGCTGATTGCAGCTTGTCATCTTCTTGGGACAGGCAACTAAGGGATTTGTGCCTGTGTTTGTGCCTGCATGAAATGGATCTTTTGTTACACAGAGATGGGGTGTGATATGAGTCTTGACCGGAAAGGAAATTCTCAGAATCGGATAAGAACCAAGTGTAACATAGTTGTTTTTCTGGCTCTAATAGTCCAGGATCCCCCTATCGTTAATGAGAATGGAGCCTTGAAGCAAAAGACAAAGTCACCCCTGAGGACCCTGTACTTTATTAGTTGGTCTTTGCTTCGTTGAAATAATTTCACTGCCTGCACTTTTACGCTTTATGATTAACTTCGACTTCTACACCACGAAGCGAACGAAGCCGTTTTTATCGACCGATACGATACGAGGTTCCCATCGAACACGGAGACAGACTCGGCTAATTTGCTAGTGTAATCCAGTCGTTGCAGTATCTTGCATCTTACTCAGATCCAGTTGCGACGAGACTCGATTGCAGTTGCACCAATCTTCACCGTTACTCCCGCAGTCGCAGTCGCATCGCATCCATTGCATCACAGCACCCTCAACGATTGCACTTCACTGCGATCGTGCTCCCGTGCATCACACTCGTTTTATTCCTTTTCCTCGCTATCAGTTCATTCAGCGCCCATCGACTGTTAAATCTATTCCAAAATTACACCGAATCCTAGGGAAGCTCCATACCTGAAGCTACTGTACCTAGACTACTAGACTGGGATAGTGTCGATGCGATAAAGCCAAAAAAGAAACTGCGCCATCACTGCCCTGCTTCGCTGCGGATTCTCTCATCATCATCCACCCACCACGACGGGGAAATTCTAACCTATTTCTGCCACCACCGTCGCGTTGCATCACGTCGACTGTTCTATATTTGCGTACCATCCGTATACCTACCAACGTCGTCCAATCCTCGTACACGGTGCTGCCAACCATCGCCCCGTCACGATCCCCGATATTCCATACCGCTTACGATATTCTGACTTTGCGCCACATTTTGAGCTGAACAGTAACTACTGTACTGTCGTGGTTGGCCAATTTGTACAACGTCTGGTTACTCTCCCTTGCCAAGGTGGAAAAGTCGGGATCTGTGTGGCGCCCAAAGCGAATTTCTCGTTCCTGCGACTCTAGGCAGAAAAGAGGCGGAGGGGGAAAAAAAGATTCAACACCAAGCAGTGCTGTCACAGCAATTTGAGCCTCGTGATTGCGACCCTTTTACGAGAGTTTCTGCCCCTCACCCTTCACCTCGCATAAGCGGCACCCTTCTTAGAAGTCGCCGATTGCGACGTTGCTCAAGCTGGCTTCATCACGCTCACCCTTCGGCTCTTCGAGCTCGTTTAGCGATCGCCCTTCCCGTGCACTTCATACTAGACAACGCTCTTCTGTCAGTCATATCGTGATCAACCCGGGCTTGCTATCCTCCGATCCCCAGAGGCCACAGCAGCCTCACAACGGCCCTTTATCTCCAGTACCAGGTACGTACAATTAGTAGTGATGCTCTCCAATTGTCTAGTCAATGTCTCAGTTCTCATACCTCGATGCTTCTTGGCGGATTCCCTCATATATTTTCGACTGTTGTCCTCCCACTGTCTCTCTTTATATCTGTTGTACCCGTCATCCCGCCTTAGCTTGTGCGTGGCCTCAGCCTTGACTTTTCCTTGGTCATCCTTGCTTCATCCATTGCCTAAACACTACTCTCACTATCTCCTTTTTCTTTTTGGTTATAGATATATCTTGCTCGTCTTTGACTTTCATGGACAATCAATTAGAGCCAATCTAGTTCGCGGGCTAATCGCTGAGCCCGCTACCTACAGATACCCCAGGTCCTTCCATGACCCTTTCGCGGAGCCCTTCACCTGTCCCCGGTGGCGGCTGGTCAAGTCCAGGCTTGAGCCTTGACAGTGGGAGATCGACTCCGGCAAACGTGAGCGGCGGGCCTGTTGTATGGGAATCGGCCAAGATGCGGCCTCACAACTCGAGCACATTTTCCCCGTTTTCAACTCAAAACAAAGGTTTCTTCAGCAGACACATGCGGCGACTATCGAGCAGCCTCCCTCAGTTTCACGGGCAGCGTGATCCTTGGAAGGAAAAGCATGGACGGGGACCACGGTGGATCCGAAAGGTGCCGCTCGCCGGTAGAATACGATCGATTTATGGACGAATAGGCAGAAGATTGAAAATGGTTCTACTATTCATGCTAGTTGCAATTCTCTGCTACACCATTTTCTACACAACTCGTATGTTACGTCTGGCTTCCCTTGCGATTTTACACAGTACTGACCTTGCAGCTCTCGTATATTACTGGAGGAGATCGTTCGGCGGTGGCAACAAGTTTGTCATTATTCTGGGCGCAAATGTCGGGGGTGGTGTAATGGAGTGGAAGGGTGCCAGAGAATGGGCTATCGAGCGGGATAGTGTGAGGAACAAGCAAAGTACGTCAACCGATGGGGCTACGACTTGGAAATTGTCGACATGAGCACCAAGAAGAAATATGCGCACGAGTGGCGGGAGAGCTGGGAGAAGGTGGATTTTATCCGGTCGACTTTGAGGAAGTACCCCAAGGCTGAATGGTGAGCAGGTTCTAGCAGTGTTTAGGGAACACAAGACTAATCATGATTACAGGGTTTGGTGGCTGGACTTGAATACGTTTGTCATGGAGCCCTCAGTATCACTTCAAGACCACATCTTCAACCACCTCGAGTCAGAAGTCGAGCGCGACATCAACTACTTTAACCCTCGCAACATCTCGCATCCTTTTACTCAACACTATCTCGATGAGGTCTCGCGAAGCCCTGTTGGGGATGGTAAGGCCAACTCGATCAACATGATCATGACACAGGATTGCGCTGGCTTCAATCTGGGATCCTTCTTTATGCGGCGTAGCGACTGGACCGACCGACTCCTCGACGTTTGGTGGGATCCTGTCACATATGAGCAGAAGCACATGCAGTGGGAGCATAAAGAGCAGGATGCTCTGGATCAGTTGTATCAGTCTCAGCCGTGGGTGCGCAAGCACGTCGGCTTCCTGCATCAGCGCAAGATCAACAGTTTCCCGCCCGGAGCTTGCAACCCCGACGGTGGCCCCAAGGATAAGAATATACACTACGAAGAGAGCCAGCGCGATTTCCTTGTCAACATGGCAGGGTGCGAATGGGGCCGAGACTGCTGGGGCGAGATGTATTATTACCGCGAGTTCAGTTACTGGCTCAACCGAAACCCGTGGGAGCGCTTTAAGGAGGATCTCATTGCGGTAATCTGGTTCAAGCTCACCGGCCAGAAGGTCAAGTTGTGAAGAGCACTTGAATGAGGTTGTGAGATGAACGAAGCGACGACCTACTCGATTGTCAGGATATAGACGCATCAGCTCGCCGATACGATATATGGAAAACGGACAACGAAAACAGTCTATGATATGACTGTATTGATGCTTGCCATGGAGTTCTGTACATGATTTGCTAATTTTTTTTTTCTCGACTGCATATACCCACTTAGATGAGGCATTAGAAAGAATACTGCGACATTCGAAAGATGTATGGGGAAATCTCGGTGCATATCGCACGGAGAGGTTCAGATTTGGAAGCATCGCCTGCTTACCGAGCCTTTGCAATGAAGTATGAAATGAGAGGATATTGAGAGTGTTTTATAGATATGAATGGGTGTTTGTAAAGGAGGATCTATGGTTTCATGTGGATGTCAGTTAAGAAACATGCATACCCGACCAGCTGGGATGAAGATCGGTCCGAAAGAAACGTTTTGAACACCTAGGAAAAATTACTTGATACGAGATGCTTGGAGCGAAACTGTTTCGTGCCCAATAAGATACTCGGAAGTGATGGATGATTATAGGCAAGGATAATCCTAGCCAGAGATCAAGCTGATACAATGTGCGTAGCGAGACTACGATCAGGGGAAAGATCACGACATTCAAATTTCATAAAGTCTAAAAGATGGAGGTTGCCAGGATGATTTTCAGACAATCCCTGGACCTTGACAACGACGTCGATCTTGTTCGTCTACAGAGCCGAGATCAGAACTGCCGGGATTTGATTCGGGACCACGGCACGGAAGAATAGACCGGGAGTTCATTCTCCGCCCGTTGATGTGGACTAACCTTGTCAGGAGAGAACAGATACGATATGTAGATCGTATTGAATTTTGATGTTGGAGTGGAAAACGTTGGAGTATCGAAGAGGAAAGAATAGAAAGGAGGTGGCAGAAAGCTTTTTTGCAGTAAGGTGAGGTCAGCGTGCGTGTCCAAAAGGAGGCAGGGTGAAGGGATTGTAGAAAGGTCTAGTCTGGCTTCCATTCCTGAGACTATGTTTCAGAAGAGGTCATTGTTTGCATAAATGTGGCGGCGGTTAGACAACGCGCGTCAAGGCGAAGAGACTGACTGAGATGTCTTGGTTAGGAATGAATTCAGCCTAGCTTGGATATGAGCGATTCAAGACGGGTTCAAGGTCAGGTTATTTAGGTCAGCTAGGCTATGCAATTCATGATGAGTGCTTTGTTGGATGTTCTTTGTTCTTGTTAGACTGGGCATTCATGGATGGTATCTGGTGGAGCGACAAGGATCCAATACCTAAAGAGAGGCGAGTTGAGCGCGCGGCTATAGAAGCACTGTTATGGGTACCAAGTCTAGATCCATAATATATAGGCGATACTTACAGTACGTAGGGAGAATTCAATAACAATAGCTTTCATAAGTAAAGAATCAATAAAACACAATAGGGAATACCAGATGTCAAAAGTCAACTCAGCTGAATGTCTCTGTTTCGTCGTCAGCTGTTTCTCATCCCATCTATTACTGTCACTCACTCACTCGGACAAAAGCCCCTGCCATACTCCACTGTAGAATAGCGTGTTCTTTAGTGTATGCAAACCCCTGAACCCGCCCATCTACTTGACACCAGCCTATCATAGGCCTCTACACCTCCATCTCCCTGCCTGAACCGGCCATGCCCAAACACGCCAAGCTGTAAATGGTTCCGCTAAGCTTTTTCTCCGCTGGAGTGATTGGCCTTGGCCATCTTTGAATCGACTGTCGAGCTACGCATCAGAGCCTCTAGACAAACGTGGTTGTGAGAGATTCTATTGGTGGCAGTTCATGATATGAGAAGTCCTGACTTGTTCAAGGGCCACTTGGCTATTGTTTCGGAACTTTTAGCATGTGGCCTATACTGCACTAGCAGCCATCTGATCTCTAAAGCATGAACTGATAGAAGCAACACCACCACCCCAAACGAGACAAGGGGTGGGAGAGCAACAAAGGAACATGGTTAGCCTCGTTTCTCAAAATAGCTTGGTGTTCAAAAGGAGAGGAAGAGGCTGCGAGACATTCCATCCCATTCATATCAGAGACATATACTTATACATAGCTCCCGCATTCCCTTTCGAGGCCCTTCACTAGACCATAACCAACCTCATTCTTTTCCTTGTTGCTGTCTCTCTCTGTTTTCCCTTGCCTTGGTTTTTTCCGTCTTCAGTGTCTGGTTACTCTGAGTTGGGCTGTTCTTGGGCATTTAGAGAAGACACATCCACTCCTTCACGTCTTTCTTGGCTGCATTCGTCGCAATCACCGTTCAATCCTTTCGGTAGCTGGCTGGCCGTCTTGTTTTATCATTCTCTCCATCCACTGTCTTTTTTATTCTTGATTTCTTACTGTTTCCTATTGATTAGGAGCAGTAATTGTATCGCTTAGCTACCTACCTCGCCTTGGCAGTGCTATTGTCACTCACTTCAATAGCCTCCCCCCTCCAGCCCTGCCTCCGCTTTTTGGCTAGGGATTCTCTCATTCAGACGCCATCTCTTGGTACAGACAAGAGCTTGTGAATCTATTGTTATAAATCTTAGGGTTATTGCGCTCGACATTCAAGGGATCAGCCTCATACTGATACACCATCAACACACAGTCATCTCTGTGAACGACTTCATCGCATTCTCTCTTTCACTCAAAACTTCAGCTCCGAATCAGAATCGATCTTGCGGACAAAACAACGACACCTCTTCTCGTCTTTTCTCCAAAGGCAACAGAAATAATGCATTCCTATATCTTCGCACTAGGCCTCACGGTCTTGCTCAGTGGTGCTTATGCACAGAACAACTCACACTCTCAATACTCCCTCAAGACCACATACGACTCTTCCAACTTCTTCGAGGCCTTTGAATTCTTCAACGAGAAGGATCCTACACATGGCTTCGTCGACTACGTCGACTCCAACACTGCTAACACTGAGGGTCTGGCTGGTTATGTCGACGGAGCTGTCTACATGGGTGTAGACTACCAGACACAGAGCCCTTCGAACGGCCGGAAGTCTGTCCGCGTCACTTCCCACGATTCTTTCACACACGGTCTCTTCATCGCCGACATCGCTCATATGCCTGGCAGTATCCCTGGTGTCTGGCCTGCATACTGGATGTTCGGTCCCAACTGGCCAACCTCGGGCGAGATTGATATCCTTGAGGGTGTCAACACTCAGACTGAGAACAAGATCAGTCTTCACACTGGTCCTGGTTGCAAAATCACCAATGATGGCACCACTCAGAGCACCACACTCGAGTCCAAGGACTGCAATTCTGCTGGTACCAATGCAGGCTGTGGCCAGATGACATCAGACAACCAGAACTATGGCGATGGCTTCAACGACATTGGAGGTGGAGTCTATGCCACCGAGTGGACATCTGACTACATCGCTGTGTGGTTCTTCCACCGCGGCCGCATCCCACAGGATATTCAGTCCGGCAACCCCAACCCATCATCCTGGGGCCCTGCCACTGCCAAGTTCAACGGCGGCCAAAGCTGCAACATCGACGATCACTTCAAGGAGAACAACATCGTCTTCGACACTACATTCTGTGGTGACTGGGCTGGCTCTCCCGATGTATGGGGCAAGAACCCAGAAACTTCGTCTTTAGGAGACTGCAAGGACTATGTTGCCAATAACCCCGCTGACTTTAAAAATGCCTATTGGCTTGTGAACAGTATCAAGGTTTACGTCCAGGGCGGTTCATATGGCGGTGGTAATGGAACCATCGGTGGAGGCAACTCTGGCAGCGGTAATAGCGGTAGCGGCAACTCTGGCAATGGCAATTCTGGCAATGGCAACTCAGGAAACGGAAACTCTGGTAACGGTAACTCTGGAAATGGCAACTCGGGCGACGGAAACAGCGGCAATGGTAATAGTGGTAACGGCCAGAGCGGAAACGGTGATGGCCAGACCAACCCGCCCTATACCCAGCAGCCAGGACAAGGCACTCAGCCCGGTCAAGGAGATGGTTCCTACACTCCCGGTCAGCAAGGTCAGAACGGTGACGGATACTCTCCTGGCAGTCAACAAGACCAAAGCGGTGGCTACAGCACTGGCCAAAGCTACGATAATGGCCAATACCATGGCCCTGGAGCCTACAAGACCAGCCAATCCCAATCAAGCGGCACCACAGCCTGGGATGGAAACGGCTGGCGAGTCGGATCCAAGAGATCTACGATCTCGAAGCGATTCCTTGCATGAGCAGGTTGAGCTTCTATTTGAAAAACATATGAGATACCCCCAGGCACAAAAAGGAAAGAGACAAGTGGGCGGTGGCGGCTTTTTTGCATCACATTTTCAACAGATATTGGACATCTGTCTAGGCATTTTCGATTCTAGATTTCTTATGTCAACCTTTACTCTTCTCCGTACATATACATAGTCATCATTTGGCTACAAGTGGTTGATGACCATGAGAGCAAATGAAGTATTTAGCAATGCAAGTCTTACGAGCAGCCCTTGAATATCTTTGGCGTTGTGATTAGTGAACATTCTGAGTATTCGGGATGATTTTGAAAAGTAGAGCGCTGATGATGTTAAAAAAAGACGTTGAGAATGCCCCTGTTTCTTAGTCATATTGATCGACATTAGTGGTGTTGGGGATGGGTACACCAAACCAAAGATGGATTATTTTCCACCTCATCATCTTATTATTATTGACATAACGCCCAGTCATGAGATATTACATTCAAGTGTTTTGTCATGTGAGAAATGGTTTGGATTATTGCATTACATATAATTAAAATGACATAGGCAATTTGCCCATAGTTCAGCTGTAGTTATCCCTGATTCCACCATAACCGTTATGTTAACTCAACATGCCCATACTCGAAGCGGGTCTAATCAACAGTTACACCTAGGTGATTATTAAAACGTCGGACAAGTTTGATAATTCTTCCAGAAACTCACGATAATTCTCACCATCATTCAATCTATCATAGAGTTGTTGTTCTCAACAGTTTTGTAGTTCCTGGCTTACAAGAGACGTCTCCGTCATATAAATCAACTCACATCGTTCCTCACCAAATTACTCTTCTCACCATACCACTCCTATCAACCACAATGGAGTCTTTTCTCAGTCTCGATCTCACAAGGAACTATTCCTTCTTCACAGTCCGTCCCCTTCCTCCCAATAACCTACTCTCAACTTATATCTCTTAGGTCCCAGCTGCATTCTTCATTATCACGTTTCCTCATGCCTACACAATCACCGCAGGTGCCAAGGGAACCTACGACAACTGCAACCCTCGTTCTCACAAAGACAAAATCACCAACTGCCAAACCCTCGATAAATCTGTATGTTTTATTGTCTATTTTCTATCTCCCGCTAATACCTTCAGCACAAACAATTCCTCCTCCGCGCAAAAGCGGCCACAGAAAATGGCCTCGAAACCATTGGACTCTACGCCGCAGGCATCGTGGCTGCAAACTTCACAGGCGTACCAACCCCGACAATCAATACCCTCGGTCTCGGCTATGTTGTGAGCCGTCTCGTGTACAACATCGCTTACCTGTGGTTGCAGGATAACCCTCGACTATCACGGGTACGCAGCTTAGTTTGGGTAGCGAGCATCGGAGTTATTGTGTCGTTGTGGGTGAAGGCTGGAAACAGGATGCTATCAAGGTAAAGGAGGGCCACGTGAGGGCTTGTGTATAAATAGATGACAGTTACTGAGAATCATCTCCCGAGGTGCAACACTCCTGGTCTTACAGTTCTTGGTGATTTTATCCACATTGTGGAATTCTTTGCCTCAGATATAATGCCTGAAAATCACATCTGCCGACTCCATACGCGCCCTTTTCGCTTATTTTGCTTGCTCTCTGTTGTTCTAATCCATAGGGAACCCAGCTTCAAAATCATGTGAGGCCTCTATATCATCATTTGCAACGCAAACAAGTAGTTCGGTAATTCGACGACAGGGAAGCCTTCTCGAATGTAGTACTTGTTTGACTATCTTTTTGTATAAGAAACCCATCCTCTGCTGGAGACTGTACTAACAGTCATTCCTGTCAGAAACTTCGAAACAGCAGCCTCACAAACAACCTTCAATATGTTCCCCATAAGCTATCTCGCCATACTCTTTGCTTCAACAGCCTTCACCCTGCCTGAAAACCCAGAGGCTTGCGACACTGGTGCCCCCGCCGTCACAGCCGCTCCTAAAGAGTCTTTCGGCTGTGATTACAGCTACTGTGGCGAGGACGACGACGTCTTGTGGTGCTTCTGATTCATCCCATTCACCACCATCGACCCTACCCTGGGTCCTCTCCCTGGTGAGACAAGGGTCTCTATCGGCATGTGTGGTCTCAAGACAGCACAATCGAACCCTATGGATTGAGTTGGAGGTGAGGGTTTGACTAGGGTTATTTTGTGTCGAAGTAACGGATTGCCAAGTCCTTAGATATCTTAACGATATGTTCAGATAAAGACGAGCTAAAGAGCGAATGTGATATCTTGATCTAAGCATAAACATGAAACTGTGATTCTAATATCCAACCTGAGACCCAGCCTCATACATGGGCCCTCTAACATTAGGTGCTTATCAAAACTAGTAAAAAATCCGGATGCCATCGATATATTCCTGCTCGGAAAATAGAGCCAAAATGCCATTCCATATTCCTAAACCTGCGCCTTTCCATGCTTCATTCAGTGCGTATACGTTTGTGTGTGTTCTTAGAGCATTTCGGCGCCCCCGAAACTCTTGTGTCGTGTTAGGGTAGCCCGAGCCTGAGTTGCTCTGGGAAGCTGGTCCTTGGTAGACTTGCGCCTGCTTAAAGGCCGGCGCCCAGGGGTGTCTTCTGGCCCACTCTGGCCCTGCTCAGCTTCGATCATAACATCAGCTGGCATGGAATCATCGTCCTTGATCTTGGCCACGAAGAATGATGCGATCAAGACACAAGCTCCACCGAGAGCGAACACGATAGAAATACTATGGTCTCCAGGTGTGCCCCTCGGCTTCTGCCAGAGCTTGAAAATGATACTAGAACCAACGGTAGCGATGATCTGGGGTGCTGCAATCGCCATGTTGTGGATGCCGAGAATCACTCCAGCCTGGTCGATTTCTTCCTCCTCGTCATCTGCGGTTCCGTCATTGTTTGCTCTGGCAGCCGCCAATCGCATCTTCTGAGCTCGAATCAGGACATCTCTCCGGCTGATCTCGGCACTGATAATGGCCCATGGAGCCCACAGGGTCATCGCCCAGGTGATACCAACAAGACCAACAAGCACGGTAGCCGCCTTTACGGTTCGGACGAAAAGCGTGGCGAACATGCATCCAGCAAATAGAAGGAGGGAAAGGAACCAAGCACGCTTAAGGGTAAGACCAGGGATGGCCAACTTGTCTAGCCACGAGGGCTTCTCATCCTCATCCGAGTCGTAGTAGCCTGCAGGACTCTCTCCTAGAACACTGGTGACTGGCTGCTTGTCGTAGGTCGGAGCAATGAAAAACGGAAGGAAGACATTTGTGAGCAAGCTCACGATCGAGTTGATGAGGAGTGCAAAGGTACCAATTCTGGTCGCTTGTTCGTACAGCTTGTTGAGCTGTTCCGGGGACATGTGGGGATTCGCTTGGAGGTATGGCTCGACGTAGATTTCTCCGATGTACGAAGACGTGTAGAACAACAGAGGGAAGAAGCCGATCCAGGCACAGAACTGGACCTCGCACACCCTCTTTATCTGAGGCGGGAGGCGTTTGATCGACTTGAAAATGGTGAAGAAGAACGAGAAAACGCCTTGTTGCTCCTTCTTGGCAGGGCCATCAAGTCGAGGATCTCGCTCTCTAATGAAGGCAGTGCTCACAAACACGGTCAAGGCAAGGGCAAAACATGCGATAGCACAGAGGATTTGAAACTGCGTCTTTCCAAGGAAGCCAAGGTGGCGAGTCAAGTCAACATATCCAGCAATGTATCCAAGGATGTTGCCAAATCCTGTAATTCGACTGGCCATGGCGTTGGCAGACTCTTGCTGATGAGCTGGTGCACAGTCGACGATGAATGCACGGATGGATGCCTGGACGGTGTTGATAGCGAAATCGAGAACATAGACGCCGATGACAGCAACCACAATTGTTGTGGTTTTCACATCTTTGGATTCTGTGTCGAAACCCAAGAGACTCGCGGCACCACCAACAATCTCTTTGGCCCAAGCAAGAAACAATAGGGAGAGGATGGTTGCAACAGATCCTCCGATCATGAATGGTTTTCTCTTACCAATGGGTAGGCGGCAATTGTCGCTGAGCATACCTACATATGGCTGAACAAGGGTACCGGTCAAGGGTCCAGCAATCCAGACCAAAGCCATGAGAGATTTGCTCAACCCTAGAGACAGAAGGTATGGAGAACCATTTGAAAGTTCAACAGACCATGCGATCTGAAGACCACCGATGCTAATGGTCAATATGAGCAAATACCATATGCTCTTTGTTACCTGTGAATCGTCCGCTTCACTGTGGACGTAGTTGGCATCGTTGTTGAGTAGGGGTGATTGTTCATCGTAGCCTTGTGTATTGGCACCTCGAACGATAGACTGATTACCGCCAGTTCTTCGTGGGTTAGAGGACGAGGAAGAGGCTGGTCGCCCATCGCCTCCAGTACGTTCCGCGCCCATTGCAGCGGTGTTCGATAGATTGTTGTAGTTGGAAGCTTCACAATCTCAAATCTGAGGGAAACCCTCGATGCTTTGAAGTTGTTGTTGTTAAACTGTTGTAGATAAACTCCGGATGCGGGGAGGCCGTAATGTACGAGCTCATACAACCATAACGCGGCAGTTGTGTAGCTACCAGACGAAGACGGTGACAGGGGCTGTATCCGTAATCTATCTGAAAATGGTTATCCCAAGCAAGATAGAGGCGTTGAGGAACAGGAACCCTCGATCATGCCCGACACGAAACAAAACAACAAAAAGCAAAGAAAGAAACGGTGGACTATAGAAGACAGTCGAAGAGATGATACTTTAGGCGAGTTGCGCTGGATCAATAAATGTCCGTTGAATATGAAACTATCATGTGGTCAAATCAAAAACTCACGCGACCGCGGCTGCGCCTGTTGTAGGCAGGCCTCAGAGTCAGGAGTCAGGCAGGCGTGGCAGGTAAAGAGAGGTCGGGTACCCTGCTGTCAGAGTGCGAAAGAGGTGCGTCACTGGGTCCCGCCTCCAATAGATCGTGACGTTAATCATCAATTTACTGATCGAGGCCCCCGTTCCTGATTTGAATCGATGTCTGGGGCTTGCTGAACGCGATGTCATTGGCCGCGGCACATGTCCAGAGGGTACTGACCACTGATGTCCCCTGTAGGAGCCCCCATCTGCTGGTACTTCTTCTGTGGGACTTACCCTGTACGTAGATTTCACTGCATCAAAAATGACGGATAATATCAAAGACATGCAGCCACATTGAGGAGCTTTTTGCCCGTGTCTCGAACTAATAATATCTGCTGCACGTGGTTTATTTGACTCTCAACGTCGAAGCGGTCAGTGAAATATTTCTGTTGAACTCAGCCTAATAAACCAGAAGTGTGAAACCAAGCAGAATTCAACTGTGCTTAGGATAATGTATGACGACGTTTGATCAGAAACTGACCGGGAATCACGATGGTCTCCATCCACTAGCTTCTGACATAAGTGGTCCTCACCAAAAGCCTCAACAGATGTAGGTTATGTGTTGAGGCTTTAGAGGCTCTAGAGCCTCCATTTCCTATCATATCTTATCAAACATGTTATTTGTTCATCCCTTAGGAACCGGTAAGGCACCAGTTTGTAATTATGGGGCTTGCTCCAGTATTGATTGGCTGCCGATCAATATACCACAAGTACTGTACCTAGCCTTAAGGTAGTAGGGCAGTAGTAGTTAAAGTCACAATCTACAAGATGCATTATCTAGAGTACTTAGATTTATACATATAAATAAATAGTGATATGAGGTATCTTAGATACTAGCAGTTTAATTGGCTTAGGCTCTATAGATACCTAAATAATCTCTAACTGGGTGCCTTACCGGTTCCTAAGGGATAATCAAGACTAGTGGACTTTTCGGCGGTATGTCGTGCCGGTGAATTCAGGAATTTCCACATTGACCTGAATACAGCAGATGCCTCAAGACAGAAGCAATAAGAATGCTTGCAGCTTGGCAAGGTGAACCCTGAACATGTCCTAGTCTCCAAGGACGGCGACAACCACCATGATGCAACCAGACCTTTCCAGATGTACTTCTCACAATATCTTCCCCCTCACTTGTCAAGATACGAGCAAGAAGCAGGAATCACCTCGCCACAGCGACGGAGTTACGCCGAACAGCTTCATAGCGAGAAGTGGACCAGAGGGGGACAAGACTTGGCGAGAACTCGAAGATGGTCCACCAAGACAATCATGAGCGAATAGAACCGGCTTAACCTGGACCTGAACGGTTGTCGTGAGGTTCAATTGACAAGGTTGATGTTATCCCCACACGCCAAGGCCAGACGCTATTATCTTCTCTTATCATCGCCAACTCCGGAAGCCAAGAAGTGAACTGACAAAAGGGAAAAAAGAAGAAATAAGAGAAAATTTTGCTCAGGTTCAAGGAAAGTATAGCCGCCTCAATCAAAGGGTTTCAGCCAACCACTGAAAGAAGGTGCCATGTTTGATAAGCTCAGACTTCAAGCAAGTATCCGCAATGGCGGCGATGCTAACGGACGCCAAGTCCGTCGCCGAGAACTGAGTGGCGAATGAAACCTGCTGTGGGCTGCAACGGGAACCAACGGGAAGGGTGATAACTGAGCCTTGAAGTCAGAGGTCAAGACCGTAATAAACAACGGTCCGGTCTCTGCCGAACTCCGTCCTGCGTAATGGTTGTAGAAACGGAAGAAGAAAATAGTGGGAAAACGTTGAATTTCACTTGAGCTATCCGCTAGAGACCTTGGTTGAGCGGTCCCACGCAGTGGGGAGTTAACGGCGGCTGCAACTCCTCCGACTGTCTTCAACGGCTTCAACTGTCGCGCGACTCTATCAAAGACAGATGGAGTTGGCTGACCTTATTCATGAGTATTAACCGAGCAAGGGCCGATTCCTCAGTACATAATATACATCAGGCGCCGCCTCGCTCTGACGGGAACAACAACACCGAGCGTGAAGAAGGATCTCCGTGCAAGGATCAGGTGCATCAACGTGCATACTCTTGGCAGAATGTGGCATTCATCAGAGACTGCCAGGCGGGTCTTAAAATAATACACACACTAAAGCTCTCTCACATAGTAAGAAGCAGATGGTGACAAAAAGCCTGCAGTCGCTCCCAGCCAAGTTTGTCACCAGATATTTCTGTCAGTTAAGTTTGGTGTGCGTATTAAAAATGGAAGCAAGCCATTGAATTGTATGTCACCACCAAAACATGCTCAAATTGTGACCAAAACCCAGAAACCTGAACACAAAAGCTAGTTACGGAGTTCAACGGACTCAGCTCGGCGTTACCTTTTAACAATGACGCTACCTAGATAACTTGCCTCGCAGAGTCTAGCCTGTCGGCCTATTCATGACCCCGTCCAAACCCCAAGAATCCCCCAAAAATGCTGGTGGATAAAGTGGGCGATATCGTGCGGGGGCCTCCACGGCTCGATTCTGTCGCCGACCCCGTGTTTTTAGATTCAAGTTGGAGTCTAAATGGGTGCTGGTGGTGTCGAAAACGGCGAATGTTGCACCATGCATAAGGTTCATTTCCATGTCGCGGATTTCGATATCCATGTGAAAAGTCTGTTTTTAGAGGCGTCCTCCACGTTATGAGGCAGGTATTAACGGCTGATACACGAGGCGCTCCACGACTCATCATCTCCTGGGCGCCATGTTTCCGTTGATTTCCACATCGACTGCCGGACACATTCGGCTGTGGTTATTCTGGTGAAATGGAACAAACAAGGCTCACCATTGGATCCATTTTCTATAAGCCAAGCCTGGGCCAGTCAACATGCACCAAACTCTGGTGCCTGCAATCGTAATCTCACTTGGGCTCCCTTGTCACTGTCAGAGCGATCATAGAAATGATCACCAGCTAAAAACAGTAGTAGAGCCAAGAGGCAGAAAACAACCTTTCGTCCTCCTGCGGCCTGCCCCTTTGAGGCTGATAGTTTACCAATAGTGAGTGGCGTTGGTGCTGCAGGCTCAACATGTGTCTGCAACTCCTGGATCTGCAGTGTTGCTAAAAACTGTTACATCCGATCCATCCACCACCACCACATGGTCATCTGCGAGAGGGTTGCGAGGCAGCAATGTACTCTTCGTACCAAATTCAACTCCCCGGCCCGACATTACAGGGTTTCTCCATAGAGCCGTTCTGGCCAACACTGACCTCATTGAGGGTCAGACCCGTATAAGCAGCCAACTCCTCCGCTATTCTCCGCCCCTGACCCCTCTTGGGCTAATCACAGTCCAGCACCTTCATTTCCAGGGGGCTAGCAGACCCAGAGACAAATCAAAGGACATCCAATGTACCATTTGTACCCTTTGTACCCGGGATCAGGGACCCCAAGGCGGTTCCACCTCCACAACCAAGCCCAGGTTTTCCAAGGCGCCGCCGGAGAGTAGAACGCATTGGATGGATACAGGCCGAAACGACCGAAGACTTTGAGGGGTTTTCCTATCTCAAGTCTCCAGGGATTCCCTTTAAATGGTCCTTGGCTGCTGCACTTGTCTCTTTCTATTCATTTATGATAAACGATCGCCCATACTATTTACAACACTTTCAAAGTTGAGGATCTTGTCAATTCCAAGCTCATTGCCTCGATCATAACAACTCAACAACATACACTCATCGAGCTTACACCGTTCCTCACAACAAACTCACATACATCATACACAATGGCTATCCGAGAGCACTTCCGCCGCGCTATGCGCTCCGATGCTTCCAGTACAAATATCGTCGACGCCAACACCCCAGGAAAGATCACAGCTACCATGACCAAGTCCAGCCAGAACAGTGACAAGTCCGACTCATCATCAAAATCATCACTCGTCAACAAGCTGTCTCGTACCTGGACGTGGGGGTCCAAAGACAAGGACACCACCAAGGAGCGCAAGACCAAGAACAAGAAGGGAACGAAGATCACCCACCCTAGCGAGAAGCCAATGACCGCCCAAAATCTTCAACATCAGGAGATGCTCTCTCATTTTGACTTCACCTTTGGCGCCTCTTGTCCCGAACAAATCGAGGAGGACGACTTCATTGGTATCAGTCCTTGTTGCACCAGAGCCCCCAGCGTTGTCAACTTCTCTCTGGAAGGCGACAGCGAAAGCGACGATCAAACTTCATCATCTTCATCCTCCGTTAAATCATCGTAGTCAATTTCCTGAATTGGCAAGGTCGGTGATAATGGATGGGCGGGCATGCGGGCTCTCCGATTATCGATAGCGGCGCAAAACTGGAAGAGTTCTAGAACACCAGTTCAATGCCCGTCACCAAAACCCCAACGTTACTCAGACACACACAGTTACCACCTCACTTGATCCTCGCATTGAGCGTTGCATTTCATCCATCTAATCACGACTCTGGAAGCCGTCTCTGTCACTGCAATCTCGCTGATTGGGTGATGCAACCATCTCAAAGATCAGCGCCTGTTCCAACCCAAATAGGAACAACAGCTGACGATCCAAACAACACCCTTTAATCATTGGATTCGAGCAAAACAACAAAAGACACCAAAACAAAAGCAGTGCGCATTGGCTGTCTTTCTTATCGTCTTTTTTGACGACGGTGTCTCGGGCACCGAAGAAAAACCGCATGAATTGATTTGAAACGCCACATGTGTGGTATGAAATATAGCATATTGGATTTAGCGACGGGCTTACGGAGTTTTGCATATCACTTTGGTCATGCAACGGGCAAATAGACCAGAAGGCGTTAAACTGAATAGACCCATAAAAGTCTACTGTCTTACAACCAACTTTCTTGTTCTGTATCATGTGGAGTTTATTGTATACAGCTGCTTTCCACTGGGTCAGTTAAGCACTCGTTGGCAAGGATGAGTCTTGGTACCAACGATATCCACATAATCAGTACAATCAATCTTACACACTCAATCCCAAAAGAGACCTCGTTCGTTGCTCATGCCGCAGCCGAGCTGCGCTCTGGTGGTTCCAATAATGTGTTGTTAGTCGCTCGCCAACACGCTTTATCTCAAATGGAACAAAGAAGAGATAGAGGCCTTTCAAATGTCATGAAGGGAGGGATATGTCTGACAGCTCATTAATACTAAATTGATGTCTCAATAAACTTGAACCAGAGCAATCATCCTACACAAATGACAAAGAACGAAATCTTACCAAATGCTAAAACCCTTGGATGGATCTGAATGGACACTGAAGGGTAGCGGGATAACTTGACTAGCTAAATTCGAAGTGAGACATGACATGACTACATATATGGCTTACATATTAGAGCGTTGGTGTACCATAGGTGGTGATATAGGCCTCAGAGGCTCCATACCATCGTCATTCTAATCTTCTATATGTATTCACCCGTCAATACCACTGCCGAATGTTGGTAATGCATAATGAAAGTTACTTGCTATGTTGCCTGAAAGTGTACAAAAAATAAGGTGTTATTTTTGATGTGTTGCCTAGATCTATCTCGTAGAGAGATCTTGATATTATTTAAACCAACTAAAGTTACTTACTCACCTACCTATAGTATCTTAGTCAACGCCATTGCTATGAAGGTCACCAAATCCGAATAATAATTCTGCCGTTTCCTTTGCCTTGATTAGCATGGGTAAGTATTCAGTCCTGATAATTTGAGGTTACACCAAATTTGGTACCTGCCATTCACTCGGGTCAGTGGCTTCCCCGCTGCGAAGGCACCATCTCATACCTTAGGTACGCGGGAAGGCAGATTTGGCACTGCGCGCGGGCTCTTGCCGTAAAGATCACAACGAACGTGTGATTAACCCGATTCATTTCCATCTCAAGATTGAATTACCGCCCGAGGGACTGAATCAGGACAATCCCCTAATTTTTCAGGTTCACTTGAACGCATTGCTTTCTCCTTATTCCTTTCTCTTCTCAGCATCATCGCCTTTCCCTGAGTTGCTTCCTCACATCAACATACACACTATCGTCGTCGCTATCAGGGATATCGGGTTCCCTAACCTCTGTCATCATGTCGAGCAAGTCTTGGTATGCCCTCAAGTCCAAGGCCGTACACACCCGGTATGGCTTGACCAAGAACATTCAGGTCCTCCTTCAGGGCCTGGAAAGCTTTCACGCTGGCATTATCGACGCAAGAGAGCTGGGAAGTATGGTCCGGCTGAGCCCTCGCCGTCGAGAATCAGTTGCTGCAACGATAGCCAAATGCGCGCGTATGATCAATAAGGACCCCCAGGAGTCCAAGACCTGTGTCGACATTATTGAGATGTGCACCGAAATCCTCGAGATTGCCGGTAAGTGATTCTCCAATATCTGATCGCCCATCTTCAAGAAACGGCGTGTAACTTTCCGGCATAGATCGACCACCGCCCATCGAGGGCTTTCCTTTCATGAGACTACCTGCCGAGATCCGAGAGCATATTGTCGACTTGATGGTTGATACCGTCTTTAAATCGAAGGGCATCAGACCAAGTTCGCGAAAAGTGAGCTGCAACTGTCCACAGCTGGAACGCGAATTTGGATCTTTCCAGACTCCTCAGATGAAGGCGTTGCCATCTATCCTGGGCCCAGCACTCAACCACGAATTTTTTCGTATCTTCTTTCGTAAGAAGGCTGTCCGCTTCCGCTGCTGTTGCGAACTTTTGTATCACCTCGACAGCAACCCACTGCTTGTGCAGAATGTCCGTGACATCAAGGTCCACTGGTGCGGACCCAAGTCAGCAAACACTTTCAAGAAGCTGGCAGAATGCGATAAGCTTGAGGGATTGACCATCAGCATCTCGAAATCCACACTCGCCCACCTCAGTCCACGAACTGATTTGATGAAGCAATTCTTCCCCCTCGCCTATCGTCATGTCAGGATAACGGATATTCTTGGATTGGACGAGATTTTGACCATTCGAGGCCTCAAGGAAGTGTCAGTTGTCCACCTTCAAACGAAGAGCACCAACCTCGCCGTAGAGACCGACAGGGCTAATCTCTCGGAGCTGCTCGCCCATCAACTCCAGAAAGAAAAGGTGAGTTTTTTTTTCTTTCGCAAGAGAAGACCTCCCAGCAATGCTAAAAAACAATAGGGTTACGACCCTCTTGACGAATTCTAGTTGGCCAGCAAGGAGACATGGGGGAAAAGTCGAGAAGTCGAGAACAATGGCATCCTACGTACGAAGCACAAGAAACTGATTTGGCTGTAGTTTGGAGCAAGGCGCAAGGAATAGACATACTAATGCTTGTCCCCAAGGACATATTGATTTGACGGGTTGAGCATAGAAGGAAGCTTCCGGGTACAAAGGTGAATGAAATAAATTAGAAGTATTTAGGGAATGTGACAACAGATAAATTACGGAAGACTCCATTTGGTGTAAACACTAAAGACTCCGTACTCAAAAAACGTTGCCAAATTGGTCTTGTCTTGTACCAACATCGAGGTGAGGTATCCGGCTCAAGATCAGCTGGCGGACTGAGCTGACCGAGCGATGGAAAAAGACGACAAAGTACGGATATTTGGCCGCAACAGGCAGCGTATAATGAGCAAAGACCTACCTCGGAGATACTTGAAAGCCTACATATCATGAGTCTGGTCTGGACACAAGGATTTTCTTGACGTATCCCTATTCGTAACGGTTCTGAGCGTTGAACATTTGAACAAGACTCTGGCGATACAAAATTTTAGTTCAGATTGGATGAGTCAGAGGTTTCAGAGACCCAACCTCTGATAGGCACGTGATCAGTATGCTATCTTTGGCTTAGCTTCATGGCTCGGATCAACTGCCCTCCGGTTAAGTTGTGCGCTCGTTTGCCCTAGTACCCACAGCTTTTTTCACCATAAGCGAGGGTTTTCAGTCTTCTATCTTCTACACCCGATCATCGAACTCAACGAGCATACGGCAACTGACCGGTAGAAGTTGCCCATCATGTCGCTCGTCTCGGGAGAGAAGTCGAACTTCCAGTTCGTAAGTCATCCTCTCCAGCATCATTTCATCAATATCGAAATCGACACCGTCACCACTGCGCTCGAATGCGCTCATGCCATCCTGTCCGGCGTTGGGTGCACTGAAATCGATCATGAGAAATGAAATCTCACAAGAGCAGATACTAACGACGAATAGATTCTCCGTCTTCTCAACACCAATGTTGACGGAAAGCAAAAGGTTATGTACGCCTTGACCAAGATCAAGGGTGTCGGTCGCCGATACTCTAACTTGGTCTGCAAGAAGGCCGATGTCGATCTGAACAAGCGGTACGCGAAATTCCACACCCACGAGATGGACAAAGTATGCTGATATCAATCCACAGCGCTGGTGAGCTCACCTCTGAAGAGCTCGAGCGAATCGTCACCATCCTCCAGAACCCCACCCAGTACAAGATCCCCACGTGGTTCATCAACCGGCAGCGCGATATCGTCGATGGCAAGGACTCTCATATTCTTGCCAACGGTGTCGACTCCAAGCTCCGTGAGGATCTCGAGCGCCTCAAGAAGATCCGTGCCCACCGTGGTCTTCGACACTACTGGGGTCTCCGTGTCCGTGGTCAGCACACCAAGACCACCGGTCGCCGTGGCAGGACCGTCGGTGTCTCCAAGAAGAAGGGTGGTTAAACTTTTTATGGGTTTTGGTTACGGGTGGACAGGCGTGACGGCTGGTTTCTCCATCTTTCTGAGCATTTTGAGAGGATTGCTTCCTGGCATATGCAGCCAAAGCAAGGGCTGTACTCTAGATCAGAGTCACGAATCAAAAGCATTCAAGTAAAGATGTTCACCATGGAAGCGGGAGATGTATATGGCATAACACGTGAAGTATATGGCCTAACGAAGTCCACGATGGGGATAAAATGGTGTAAAATGGTGTTTCGCCACGGAAATGGAAAAGATACTTAATGATTCTGGGCGAGGGTATCATGATTTCTCTTTCAACTATTTAAATCCGCTTCTCTGGTTTAATCCTCGTGTGTGACAGCCATATCCAAAACCTCAACTCGTCCCTGTCCCTTGGTCTCATTGCCGATAAAATCAGACAGGGGCTTGAAGGCTCCAGGCTCTACGAAGCCTACCACTTCCCACTCCGAGCCTACGACATCTTGGCTCTCTACTTGTTCAACGTAGCTAAGAATCTTGTCCTTGACCGTACCCACGGCCTTTTGCTCGCCATCATCTTCCTTGTTGGCTCCCTTTGCTCCTTTCACAGCTTGCTTGAGGACGTTAGTAGTGCAGGCGATACGAAGCCTCATGCGTGCTCTCGCCACTGGAATGGGCTGGTGAGCGATGAGGGCCTTCATAGCTTCAAGAGCCTGACTCTTTGCACTTTTGGTCGTGCTAACGCCAGTCCAGTTGTGTTGGGGTCGGGGCTTAGCCTCACCCGCTTCGCCAGTCGCAGGTGTTCCAGTCGCACTTCCAGCGGCGCTCTTGTCAGGTGTCGCAGTATGAGCCTGCGAGCTGAGCATATCAAGAGCCTTCTCTATCATGCCAGATGTGTAGACGCGCTTGGTTCTCGGATCAACCAGTTTGCTGGCGACTATGCTAACAACCTCGTTATGTACACGCTCCGTCTGTGCCGCGCGCTCCTTCTCACCGACTTGCATCTCGCCCTTTTTCAGGATTTCGAGAATGATGTCGTCTGTAGACTTGCCCTTGCCAAAAGCCTTGTCGAGATCCTCGCGAGGCGCCGTTTGACCCTTGGACACATTGAGGAAGACGTTTGGGATCTGGAGGACATTGTCTAGATCTGTCTCGATACCGGATCGCCACTCGAGGACCTTGTTCTTGTAGCAGGCAAGCTCGAAACGTTTCTTTCCCTTCTTGAGGCGTACGAGGGAGACATTTGTGAGCTTGATTTGGTTGGACGGTTGTTGGATCTGGCGGGACATGGTAGGCGATTTATGAGATGGTAGGAATTAGAGGAAAATGGGAGACGCTGCGTAAAGTTGCTGACGGTTGAAAAGAGATGAGGGAGTGAAAGATGGTAGATAGGTACTTCTACCTTCTTGATTTACCAGAACTTTTTTTCTGAACCCCACCATCAGCTAGTACTGGATTTCTTACTGCGTAATTCCCCGCATTAAGAGATACATCCATTGCCTAGAATGGATCCATGGATGCCTCGTCATAACTCTTCCATTGAGTTATAACGATATTATACCTACCTAACGTAATCACCTACCTAAATTTACCTTTGGCATGGATATGGATTAGGCTTGTGATCATTGACTACAGGTATCTATCTGTATAGCAAGTAACATGTCGGATTGATGCGTATGAACTAACTGACTGGTATGTTTGGTCGACGTAACTTGCTTGATAGGAGACTTGATATAAACCTGGAATGTCCCTTTGACGTTTCCATTTCACATCTTTGAATCTTATTTTACAATTTCCAAGCTAGCTATATCTTGATCACAGACGTGTTCTTCAGCTTGTCGATTACGATCTTCTGGTTGATAATCTTCAGTTACCTCCTATTGTGCCTTGGCTACCGGTCTGACTCTATGTTGGTGAATAATGTCTAAGTACTAGGTCGGTGTATCTCTTATTCGGACAAGTATAAACTGTTGGGACATTGTATGTGTATTATTGCATGAATGAAGCCTGGGCAATGAACCCGAAGTCTCAACCCATATTTTTCGTTATTGGTGACTTGGAACATCACAGATGCCTTGACTGGGCTGTTGCTTTTGTTTTTTCAACACTATCCGACAGAATTTTTAAGAACCCGAGCGGATACATCCATAATCTATAAATAGGAACATATGTGCAGCTTTTACAATGATAAGTTAAGTTGCATGACATTTAGTAGCCAGGATCTTACTCCAGTAAATTTGAGTTGACCCTACCAAGTTATTGGGACGTTGAGAAAACTTAGCAAAGGCTCGCATCGCTCAAGAGATGGATGAACTCAGGTTCAAGAACGTTTGGACTCAGACACCATCGTGCAGGGCCTTTAAGTATAAGAAGGACAACTGTATGACTCTCCAAAAGGTTATGTCGTCCTGGCGTCCAACTGCAGGAATATACCACACCATTTACAGGCACAGAAACTTACCATGCTAGTCAAGGCTCAACCAGTAACACTAAATTGCTGAGCCGTGCGACTGGATACCATTGGCCTAATGGCCCGTCCTACCGGTTACAACTTACCGCCTCATCCGTGTTTCAAGCCCGGGGCTATTGTCTCTCTTTTGATCCTCCGTTTGCTACCGCCACAAGATTATACCGCAAGGGAAGTTTGTAGGTAATACGGACAGTTGAAAGCCAAATGAGCCCGATTTCCGTTCCAGAATCATTAGAAAAAGCTAGCGAGCATGGATGCTGTCCGATTTTGGCAAGCTCAGAACTAAGAATGAGACACATTTGAATAAGAACATAGAACCGTAATCGACATCTGACCGTGTTTTTAGTGCGTGCATTATCACTTCAGACGCGTGCGGTAACACGGTAGGAAACAGACCCTGTGTCGTGTACGTCACTCAACCGGTACCGGATCCATACCCTTGTTACTAATGCAATGGAAACCACGAAGAGAGAGGGAGAGAGAGACCTGTTGAGGGTGGGAAACATGGCTCAAATCAGAGATGATTGCTATTGGTTATTCCTCTTAAATCGACAAGCACATATCCAGCAACATCACGAGGCATTGAAAGCAAGACCCAAATCTCGAACGCCTCTTATCAACGACTCATCAAGGTGAGAGATAGCGGCGTCGAGTCACGTTAACGTACCAAAAGTGGATATTTGAGTTATTGGCGCAAGCCGCCTTCCTAGCTTAGCCTGGTCTTTTGGTACCTTGCGGATGTGTGACACGCAACGCTGCGCTAACAGATACACACGTATTTTAAGTCACTATCAGATAGTACAGCTCCCTGGCAACTGCCTGAATCGTCCCTGCCGCTAGGAAGCATAGCCGCTACGCGGGGTGTGTTGAGTGGTCAGCTGCGTTGCTCGGTGTCCCATCTGATGGAGGTCTCAGGCGGCCTGGGGGAGCTTCCGCAGCCATATTACGTCGCTTGCCTGGCTTGCGCGTTTACTTCTCCCTCCTCCATCAACAACATCACTCTCCTTGTCCAACAACTCGTCAACATTCTCTTAACTGTCATCGCCATTATCAGCATAAGTAGTCACTGAAGCCGATTCAAACCGTAGACAATGCGTTTGTCAACTTCCGCCCTCGTGCTGGGCGCTGCTTCTTCGGCCGTTGGTCTGCAAGAGCAGCAGATTCTCGGCGGTGACTCCAAGCCTCTTGTCGATATCGACGTCAACGCCTGGACCAAGCCCCTCGAGAAGTTCTTCGGCGAGATCTCATCAGAGGCCAAGGCTGTCTGGGACGAGGTCACCCTTCTTGCCCCCGACGCTGTTGAGGCTTTCAAGAAGCAGGTCCTGACCCAGCCCAAGAAGGTCAACCGTCGGCCCGATACCCACTGGGATCACATCGTAAAGGGTGCTGATGTCCAGTCACTCTGGGTCGAGAAGAATGGCGAGAAGCACCGCGAGGTTGGCGGCAAGCTTGAGAACTTCAACCTTCGTGCCAAGAAGGTTGATCCTTCAAAGCTCGGCGTCGACAAAGTCAAGCAGTACAGTGGTTATCTTGATAATGAGGAGGAAGACAAGCATCTTTTCTACTGTAAGTTAAATGTCCCGACTCAATCCAATGATTAGCTGTTTTAACTCCTCAAAGGGTTCTTCGAGTCCCGTAACGACCCCAAGAACGATCCTGTCGTACTCTGGCTCAACGGTGGCCCTGGCTGCTCTTCCTTGACTGGTCTCTTCCTTGAGTTGGGACCTGCTTCCATCAACAAGAAGATCGAACTTGTCAACAACCCCGAGTCGTGGAACAACAACGCTTCCGTTATCTTCCTTGACCAGCCGGTCAACGTCGGCTACTCCTACAGTGGTGGCTCCGTGAGCAATACTGTTGCTGCTGGCAAGGACATCTATGCTCTCCTCACCCTGTTCTTCCACCAGTTCCCCGAGTACGCCAAGCAGGACTTCCACATCGCCGGCGAGTCCTATGCTGGTCACTACATTCCCGTTTTCGCCAACGAGATTCTCTCACACGATGATCGCAACATCAACCTCAAGAGTGTTCTCATTGGTAACGGTCTTACTGATGGCTACACCCAGTACGCCTACTACCGCCCCATGGCATGTGGCGAGGGTGGCTACCCCTCTGTCCTTAGTGACAGCGAATGCCAGTCCATGGACAACGCTCTGCCCCGCTGCCAGTCTCTGATCAAGGGTTGCTACGAGTCCGGCAGTGCCTGGTCTTGTGTTCCCGCTAGCATCTACTGCAACAACGCTATGATGGGTCCCTACCAGCGCACCGGCCAGAATGTCTACGATATTCGAGGCAAGTGTGAGGATAGCTCCAACCTCTGCTACCCTGGTCTGGGTTACATCGCCGACTACCTGAACCGCGAAGAGGTCAAGGAGGCTCTCGGTGCTGAGGTCAGTAGCTACGACAGCTGCAACATGGACATCAACCGAAACTTCCTCTTCGCTGGTGACTGGATGCAGCCCTACCACCAGCTTGTCCCCAACGTTCTTGACAAGATTCCCGTCCTCATCTATGCTGGAGATGCTGACTTCATCTGCAACTGGCTTGGTAACCAGGCCTGGACCGACAAGCTCCAGTGGTCTGGCCAGAAGGATTTCACCCATGCTAAGATCAAGAGCCTCGAGCACGACGGCAAGGAGTATGGCAAGGTCAAGTCCAGCGGCAACTTCACCTTTATGCAGATTTACGGTGCCGGCCATATGGTCCCTATGGACCAGCCCGAGGCTTCATCCGATTTCTTCAACCGCTGGCTCAGCGGTGAGTGGTTCTAAGTTGAGCCGCTTTTAGTTGTCTGAGGTGTCTAAATGTACATTAAGTGGAATATTGCCAATACTGTGACCTTTGAATACGCGAACAGGGACGGCATTGCATGATTATGGGAATGGTTATTAGACAAGACAGATATGAATTTACCATGTTTTACAATCATGAACGACGATGTGATGTGCCTTCGTGCTGGATGCATGATTACCGATGGCGTAATACTGTGGACGACAGGCTGCATCCATAGGCACGTTGACATTGCGTACCTGACATGAATGCAACTGATTGATGTACGGATACGGACAAGGCAACTCGGTATTATGTCACATCAGGAGACTTTCAATTCCGACGGAGCCAGATCGGTCTCCACTCCCGGCCGAGTGACGGAAGAAGGAATCCACAATTACCGAGACAACCCGGCGTCTATGGTGGACAAGGTGAGCCTGTTTAAGGTAGATAAAGAAATAATATGAGAAATTTGACATGTGTTCTTTGCAAGAGCAAGAAAGAGGAATCCAATGCATTGTCTTGTATGGAAAGTTAATGGACAAGCCTTAGAAGCAACGGCTTGTCAATATCAGCTCCGTGCCGGGTGGGCAGCCGGGCAGCGGGATGAAGTCAAGTTTCCACCATGTACAAAACTGACAAGAACTGAGTGCGAGGAAGACGAACATAACTGGGGCGGATACGGAGTACCCTTTGACAAGAGATGGAAGACGTCGAACAACGGAGGAGGCGCCGGGAAGAGGGTAAAGATGCGCGGGCCAAGAGGCGAATAGGTGGCCCAGAGACAAGGAGCTGAGATGCGTTTGTAGATTTGTTGAGGATTCTGGGGTTTGGCTTTCGGACAGCCGCGGGACGGCGGTGGAGAGAAGACGATGGTTTCCCTTCCTTAACCCTTGTAATTTTGACAAGTGATAGAGAAAGACGCAATTATGTGTTTGTGTGAATTATATTTTTGATATCTAAGTAAGGAGACTTATGGCAGCAAAGAGGATATCAAACGCAGAACCATGGGATACAAGAGACTCAACAAGTCAGGGACATATTGGCAATTGATGGTCTAATTCTTACTAGGTCCTCAGCCAAGTGAAAGTCTGCACATACACCGCAAGGGGCCAGCTTCAAATAAAGACAGTCACACGACAGCGTAAAGCAAAACCACTTACACGACAGCCAGCATATGATAGCTTCACTCAGTTTGGGCCAAAAAAACAACAACATTAGTTTGATTTAACGGGTCCCACCTGGCCATTGCATTAGCGTATCCCCAACAAAAAATCAGCCTCCAAGATGGACGGCAGCCGCACTTTGTTTACAGATTTGGAGCAATTCCCCGCGTACTTGACTACAAAGAATTAGATAGTACATGCACAGGATACCGGCGGAGAGACTAATATTTGCATGTACTAATCTGTAAAACTCCTCCAGCAAAGATTTCTCCCTGATCCACGGTACTCTAGGTAGTCTAGAACCCCAGTCCCAATAATCCGTCATTGACTGGAGCTGGTGTCGACGTCGACCACAGATCCACGGTAACCCTTGTCTCTTAGACGAGAGCATCAGAAATAGGCAGTTCAGTTGTTAGGAGGATAATGACCGGCGGGACTTTGCAATCGCTAATCAGGAGCCCCTATTATCGTTATTATTATTGGCATCATTCTTATTGCCCTGCCTGATTATTCTACAATTGCGGCACATCTGCCTCGGCTTCAGCCCCACATTGCCAAATTCATCCATGATATCCGGGACTTGTTTTCGTGTCACACACCAATGCTTCAACATCAAAGCAACGGCTCGTAATCATGATGATCAATTTCTGAGGGGAATATAGCAGCGATGGACAAGTAAATATATGTAATATGACTATTAACACTAATGATATACCATATGTCAGGTATGGAATGTTTAGAAAACACAGTCAAGGTAAAAGAGTTTTCATGATGGCAACATGTAGCTATGGATATAAGAAACATTAGTTGAGACCCTTAACACCAAAAGAACCCTTGCACACCGAACACAGCAGTGATTCAGATACACATGCCAAGTGAAACCTCACATTGATAGGTTGATACAGAGCACATAGGTAGGCAGTCCATTTAGGTCCTGCCGGCGCGGCAACGGGTACCACACTTGGTAGACGGGTGCCATTTTCAAACTCGATATTTTGGTAACTGACCCTTTCATCATACCTGCTTTTGCCTCTGGAACAAAGACAACGGGTCTCTTGGGTCCTATCCCCGGCCACCTTAGGAAGGCGGGACCCTCGATTGATCCCCCTAACTACTAGGTAAGGTACCTAAGTAAAGTACTAGGTAGGTAGGTAACTTACAAGTCTCACAACTCAAGACCCGAGGCCCCTCCTTCCGGTCCGCTCCAGCGCTTGAGCCAGGGTTGACTTCGAGAGGGAAAAAAAAAGAAGTTAAAGCCAACGTCTTCTCCTTCACCTTTAAGAACAAGCCTTCAGCCTCTCTCCTCTGGCCTTTTGCAGCGGTTTCTTATTCTCTGCACTATTCTCTTCTTGGCCTCTTCTGACCTTGATTGATTGCATCTTCTCTTTCACGTTATTCCTTATACCCCAAACTACGTCAGGTCTTTTGCTTCACTTCCACTGCTTGCACGACGCAACTCTATTTTGACTATCGTCTTTCAATAGACGACTACAAAAACTCAATTGATCAATTGAAGCCTCCTACTTTACTCTCCCAATCGCCAACTCTCAATCAAGCCTTAGAAATTATTATCATGGCTGAGCACTTCCAACTATTGCGCTCGACGCCCGATTCGAGCCTCTTCAGCTTCCCTCCTGCAAATGCGCCTGCCCCCATTGCACCCGTTGACGTTCCAACCTCAATTCTGCGGCCATTCAACATTCCTGAGCACATCTTTACTGGTGCCCTCGATGCCAAGGTTCCCTTGACCATTGCTATTCTCTACGCCGTTACTGTTAAGAGCCTCAACATCTACAACAAGTCCAATGGCAAAAAGCCATGGGCTATCAGCAAGACCCGGCCTTTCTTTGCCTTCGTGGTTCTTCACAATGTCTTCCTCTGTGTCTACTCTGCTTGGACATTCTGGGGCATGCTTAGTGGTATGAGGAGGAGCATTCTTAACCCCACTGGTCCTCAGGGGCTTGCTGGTACGGCTGATAGTTTCTGCCGTCTTCATGGGTCTTCTGGTCTTGGAAACTCTGTCTATTATAACGAAACTACCAGCTCCTTTGTGTCTTCTGCTGAGCACGCCGCTATAGTTGATGGTCTGCCCAGCGGAACTGTTGGTGGTCGTCTGTGGAACGAGGGACTGGCTTACTATGGCTGGATCTTCTATCTCAGCAAGTTCTATGAGGTCCTCGACACTTTCATCATTCTCGCCAAGGGCAAGCTTAGCTCGACTCTCCAGACCTATCACCATGCTGGAGCCATGCTTTGCATGTGGGCTGGCATGCGGTACATGTCTGCTCCAATTTGGCAGTTTGTCCTTATCAACTCCTTCATCCACTCTCTCATGGTAAGTGCATATCGAAAACCTCGTAATCGAGAATCTCAACTCACAGTTTCTAGTACTTCTACTATACTTTGACCGCCTTCAACATCCGAGTCCCTACTCCCGTCAAGCGAACCCTCACCTCCATGCAAATCACTCAATTCCTCGTCGGCGCAAGTAACACTGTGGCTCATTCTTTCATCTCTTACAAGGTTCCTGTCACCATCATCCAGAAGCTGTCCAGCCCAGTCGACGCCACTACAGCTGCTCCCGACGCCAGCCAAGAGACCGTTGTTGATGGTGCTGTTGAATCTATCAAGAAGTTCATCTGGGGTGCTGGTGAGGGCGCCGACCCTATCGCTTCACAGGCTGTCAACGCCGAGGCCTTCACAGCGGAAACTCAATACGTTATGCAGCCATGTATCATGACTACTGGCGAGACTTTTGCTATCTGGCTTAACGTGTTGTACCTTGCTCCTTTGACTTACCTTTTTGTCAGCTTCTTCATTGCCAGCTATGTCAAGCGAAGCAACGCTGCTAATAAGACCTCTCACAAGGGAGCCCACGACGTCAACGCCAACATTGCTCTCGCCGAGAAGGCTGGCTGGGATGCTGCCAAGGGCATCGAGAAGGAGATTTACGATGGTGCCAACATGGCCAATGGCTCTTCAGACGAGGCCTCGCGCGCTTCTACACCTAAGAAGGCCAACGGCAAGTCACGACGAAAGGCTTGAGAAGGAAGAATTGTAAAACGAAACGAAACGAAACGAAACGAAAAGAAAAGAAGGACAAAAATAAGATTGCGGGCTTACCTCGCTCGGGTGATAACGTGTCCTTTCTTTCTCTGGACTGGGCAAAAATATAGAAAGCGTTTGTGTCTTATATCTAAGTTGATAAAATATGTGTGATGGTATTAAGAGCGAGTCGATATTAGCATCAATCGCAAAAATAAGTACAAAATTTTATGTTGGAAAGAAGTCACGTATTGCTTTGAGCGATGGAGGTTCGTGAATCTCAAAATACATTGATGTAACATCTCTTCACCTCAAATCGTATTGGCCAATATTGTTGATAGATACTATAGTGCTGCTCCCAAGCATCTTGAACCTCGTGCGGAAAAGAAGTACCAGAAGATGGCAAGGGTGCTTTTGAAACATGGTTACATCAATAACCGGAAAAGACCAAATAAAAAAATAAAAAAATAAAAAAAGAGATTCCTAGACAGCCACACTACAATCTTGGTATTTTGAAAGATTTTAGAGTGAAACAGTTTCGATAGTTGTATATGTTCCCGAGTAGTTTCGTTCAAGTGAGGGCCCCTGAAAAGGCTATGTACATTTGTGTTCTTGACAGCAAGGTGTGTGATATGGGTTCCTGGGAGAATGGACCATAACAAAAGGCCACACTGCTCTATACATCTCAACTCGTTATCTGCGATTGCTTGTATATTATCTCAGTACCGACTGGGGGTGTCATAAACACGAAAAATTCAGTCTCTCTAATCGGAACTACATCTTGCGTTCAATCATTGGAAGTCGGAGACTTTTATCTACATAATCCATACGGTTTCCTGCTGTTATGATACTGAACAGGGAAGATCACTTGTCCTACATGCTGCATCACCGGTTGTGATTGCACAGACTGGACAAAATTTCCCCTTTCATAACCAACTTAATGTAACGCTCACATTCACAAGTGGCAAGGATCAATATGAAAAATGGGCGGGAAAGATTGTAGTATCATCTAATAGCAGTAACGGACCATCGGGATCTGGAAGCACATGGCATGATCAGCCCAATCTGGCCGGAAGGCTACCTAATTTCATCATATCGTAAGTTCCCTTCCGTGCCACGTATGGCAATGCAAATTCCAAAACCATCTATAATTTGTACCAGACCATGGTAGTTCATGAGACGCCTCTCGAGAAAAAACAAAACATTAAATGGCACGACCAGCGGAGCATCCTCTGAATGCTCTCTTTCAGGACTGGCTGCCATAATAATTATATCAGGACTAATAACCGCAATGTGGCAGCTCATACTGAGTCTGCTTTCCAGAACGCCTCGCTGTAAACAAGAGCAACTCATAAACAAACAAATGCGAGGAATGAGGCCTAAAAATGGCTAACGGGACCACTGCTTGACCGTGAAGATCATAGCAACCGTGTATGAGGGAGGGTTGAAGGGTGGAGTGGCTGACGGGACTAGACAAGGAACTAAGTCACTTGTCGGGTGATTTCTATCGATCTATGATGCACTTGTGGTGGCTTCGTGAAGCTAACGGCTTCGGGTATCTTAGACTGCAACTTCGGCAGGTGTAGTAAAGAATGTGTGTGAGTAGTGGTGCGTTGGCGTAACCGTTCTTCAGACTAAGCCCAGGTAGAGAATGAGGCTCGAACAGATATACTTGCTGGCAAGCATGATTTCAATCCCATGCAAGACAAGATACTCGATCTTGTTTTCCTAGGCAGATTAATCTGCAGTCTGCAGTCTGCCATCAACTGTCTTCTGCGCGTTGTAATGGCTTACAATCTTCTGTTTCGCTTAAAAAGTGCTCCAGTTCCAATCCCTAGGCACACTGGCAGCAAGTTCAGGGCCACGAGGCAGCTCGGATGCGTCTCCGAAGCCGGAAACGATGGGGGTTGATGGTGTAGGGTTGGGTGCATCCGAAGACGCGGCACTCGAAGCACGGCTGCTGTTGCGGGTATACCAACTCTTGAACTCCTCGCAGCAGTGGCGGCAGGTTCGGAAAAGAGGAGCGCGAGGATTGAACTTGGCATCATGATCGAGGGGAGCGGCAAAGGTGGAATGGGAGTCGCAGAAAATGTGACCACACTTCCGGCAGTGGTGGCGGCGAGTAAAATAACTGAAAGTTCGCTTGCAAGTCGGGTCATCGCAGACAGTAGACTCGGCATCGGGCTGCGGAAGGAAACCGTTAGTTGAGTGTAGGATATAAAAGAAGGCGAACCATGTAGGCGCAACTAGGGACGTGAGACATGTCGGGGTCTGGGGTTATACAAGACGGGAACGTCGAATACATCTGAGACAATGGCTTATGCATGGGTATACTGTGCGAGGAAGATCGAGCGGCAGTTTGTTTGTTTGCTTTACTTACCTTCCAGTGCTTGCGAGTAGGTTGAGCCTTAACTTCGGGGAACATTTCGGGATCAAAGTCGCCATCAATGCTGCTCTGAGCGCTGTCACCAGTTGAGACACGTGCTAGCTTACTACCGAAGACAGAAATGCCAGGAAGGTTGATGAGGCTGCTGTTGGTACGTCTTAAAGCGCTGTCAGGCTCGGCACTGGAAGTAGAAGCAGCGTCGTCAATGGGCATCTTGTTGGTTTTGGATGGAAACAAGTTGGGGCGCAGAGCTGCAGGCATATACATGGGTCGAGTCTGCCGTGCATGATACGTTCTAGGAGATGTGGGATTTGACGAGAGAGAGTCGGGGCTGGTGGATTCATTGGTATTGATGGGCGAAATTTGAGGCCCAACGGAGATCTGATATGACTGGTTCCGTTGATGCGTAGGGCGCTGCTGGGGGAAGAAATGACGTGAATGCTGGTCGCCCGGAAGGGTGGGCATAACGAGGTCGGCAGCCATAGTCGTGGTTTGATGGAGAGTAATTGTTGATATATGGAAGAGTGGGTGTTATAGCTCGTGACGGGTTGGATCGCAGCAGATGAGAGTTCGATGTGAGAAGCAGGAGAGGGCCGCTTATTTGCACGATGCTCAAGAGTTGAGGGAGTGGGTGAACAGATAAAGAGGGGAGGTGGCGTAGAGTTATCTGTAGATACGGTCGATTGGGTTTGAGATACTACAACTGTAGCTGAACGGGAAGTAGACGAGCAGAGTTAAGCAAGGGCGGACCACGCAGAGTTTAAACCAAAGCGAACCGGAAACGCAGCGCGGGCAACACCGTCGCGTGGAGGAGACCGGGGGCGGAAGAGGTACGTACCTCTTGTCTGCAGAGCCGACTGGGGATCCTAACGTGCTAACCTAGCGCTTGACTCTTAGTGCATGACAAGGATGTGGCCTCTCTTGAAGGTGGAGATGGGAGGCGGTGGAGCTGATGATGGAGTGGGCGTGGCTTGTGCTTGCTGCTTGGCTTAACTTTTAGAGCAAAGCGTCCTCCTGCAACGACCGGGGTCTGCCCTTGTTGCGTCGCTGTCTCTGTTTCTCCTCTCGGGTGTCTCAACGGCTCATGGTAAATAATGTCTCAGCAGCTGTCCAGAACCAGGTAGTTCAGAGTCCCCTGCCCAAGAGCCTCCCTTCGCTGAATCAAATTGACTGGTGTCAGATGCAGTATATCTTGTTTGGTCAGTGCCACGCAAAACAAGATCATGTCTAGCGATTTTCATACCGTGATGTAATCCAGGTCTCTCACGACTCAGTTGAAAGCTCGCGGTATCCGGATACGGTAAAGGGTCTCGAGAGATAAACGGAACAGTTGCTCGATACCTGTGCGTGACTCTGGGCGGGATATTTTCTATATCGGCACCCTGGTTGGATGGCTTCCGAGTTCGCTGGAGACAGATCCAATCCGGTGGGTTTCCCTGGTCGATCGAAAATATATTTCCCTGTAAAAGCGACCATTCACATACGCTGCAATACTCCGGTATTACGACAAGCGATTCATTGTGCTGGCCGTGTTGAATTATGATGGACAATTTGCCATTTGTCTTTTCATGCCAGGGGTTCACTAGTAACAATGCCAGTTCGCTTTTGCAGCAATTAATCTCGAATGACGGCTGTGGTACTGCCGGTTGTGGTGATACACTACGTATCTTCGGATACTGTGCTCGTGTCCAGTGTGATGTGACTTCGACAACGGGATTTCGGCTAAATCGAGCTTTCGAGTCAGGTAATGAGTTGCGTATTGCGCCAACAAGTGCTCGATATTCCCCCCTCGAGGTCTAAATCGTGTTACTTCGCAGGTCTTCCCGTCTGAGAAAGCATGTCTGTTCCCGTCAGATAGAGATTGATTATACTGTAGAACAGTAACGGCGACAAAGAATGAGTGTGGCCAACTTCTCCGGTCCGCGGGGCTGACTATCATAGGGCGGCAATTGGACAAGCGCGCTCTTTGGGCCAGGTAGTCTCCGCTAGATAAGGAGCCAAGAACCAGAGTCGAAGCCAAAGCGCTCTGCAAGGTTCAAGGGTCGAAGCACTAGAGCATTTTACGGATGTATGTTGTTTGATTGGGTAACTGCGGTTCCCGGCTTTGCGATGGGAGCTTTGGCTCCTTTGCTTCTATTCTTTGGGTTGCTCTGGTCTATTGTTGGGTTGGGTTGTGTTGTGTTCTGACTGGTAGTGATAGCGGAGTTTCTTCACCGTCATCACGTAGCACCATGTCGAAGGCCTTTGAGAAGCCGGTGAGGACCGAAAAAGAAGAGATAACAAGAAGACGGTATAGCCGGGCGTTGGTTACTGTCCGCTTGGTGATTCTTTTTATCTTTGGTTATTTTGATGAAGTTTGGAAATGAGCCAACTGTTACGTACAAAACTGTCAGGACCCATAGGTTCCCAAACAAGCTTATGATGGATTAAAAGCCCAGCGACCAGAGACCGGGCAGTGTCCATCTTTGGGGAAAGAGGGGCAGAGCGGTTCCTTCCTGGGCAAAATACCCAGTCTAGACTTGACAGTAACGGTGGGCAGTTGCAATTCGACAAATGCAGAAGCAGCGTCCCATCGTTCACTCTTGACCGGTATCTCAGCAGTCTGCAATACAACGCACATACTTTTTTCACCCTACCTTACAGTACACTTATGTATTATGTATGTATGCTGTTGATGTGTATTGATTGACACTTGGTTTCTTTTCATAGCAATATCATTTATGCATCGTCCTCCCTTTCTTTGGTGCCCCTGTCCAACGCTATGTATGCAGAGGGATCGGTGCTTGTCTTCTTCCATATCCTATTCTGCATTCTGATTTGATAAGATCCGAGATATCATGATTGCCATGACACAAGAAATTACAGGGCAATGAGAACATGGATTCGAGTCGATGCTAGCATTTCTGACAATGGATCTCGATCCGATCGCATGCCATGCTTCGTTTAACCATCTCGACCCATGGATATATCTGAAAAGGCTCATCTTCTGTCTGATGAGTGTTGAATAACATCACGTTCGTCATGATCTTCCTGTGCACCACCATAATGTAAACGATCACTAGTCAGACGCTCAACCACTTTTCCGCCCACCAATAGAAGCGCCTTAGTATCATGTTATATGTTTCTAATCAGCTATTTCCAGCTGATTGACGAACGAACACTTCACAACAGCATCATCCCGCCCCTCCTCTATGGGTTTTACCTTTTGCCAAAGGGCACCCTTCATTTGTGATTCAGGTTTAACCTCATCACTGACTAGTTCGCCTAACCTTGCCTGTATCCATAGCCTTTACATGACATGTGATAGGCTCATTCGGTTCTTCAGCGGTCCTCTCGAACTCCACCACCATCCATTTCTTCCACTCACACAACTCGTTACTGATCCACATGGTTCATATTCTTCGAGGATCGCCAACGGGCTTCACATATGACATGGTTGGGTTGAGTCTTGAGGCAAACGGCTGGGCGACTGGAGATTCGATAACAGACAAGCTCAAAGCATCTACCCACCGAATCCACTGCAGATTGGGTCTGTTTGTTGCGTCTCAAGCTGTGAACCCTTGTGTTATTCTTCGTCTTGTTCTTTTGAGCTTCTCAATATGGTCATTTGCCGTTAAAGGTCTCGTGACCTTCCCGTCTGGTCACTGCTGCAGGGGTCTTCTGTTTCACTTGGCCTCGAGCTCCGAGTTGCTCAGCGAGTGCAATTGCAAGAACGTGCTTCATCAAAACAGACCCCTACCGCATGTGTTGAGGTGAAGAGATCCGAGTGTACATAGTGCTGTCCATGGAATTAGCGAGCTTGAAATTTATGAGCGAGCACGCTCCAAACAGAGTCCATTCGTTTCAAATTCAACATTCATTGCCTGCCTGGCTGTTATGGGTGGTTTAAATAGGACTGCCAACGGAACAGAACATCGGTACAGCTCTTAGATAGAGCTGCGGCTCATCGTCGCTTCATCATTCCCTCAATGTCTTCCATCCCACTGGGCTGTTGCCGCTTTGTTCTCGAGTCTTGGAAGCTCTTGAGACTGGAGGACGACTCATTTCACGCCACCTGAAGGTCCATTATACTAGCCTGTGCAGGTTTTTCCATCTCCACGGTGGATGCTTCTACCGCAGCGCGCTCCGCAGTTAGACCCTTGTCTAGTTATTCCCACTATAGGCGCCGCCGAGAATTTATGGGACTTCCACCGAGGCTCGTTACAGCCACGTTTCCTCCGCTCTTAATTCGTGGCGTTGCTGACAAGCCGTCTCCTTCAACGTGGAGAGTGGCACTGGGGTTTCTTCGAGATCTGCCATGTCCAGCCAATTGCCATCGAACGATCAACGCCGGCTCCGTAACTGACTTCCCTGGCCGTAGGTCTTTGAGACGCCGACACACTAAAAAAGAGTGTGATGTAAGTCAACGAAGGGGGATTTGAGCCCCCCCTGCGATTTTTGAGCAATCAGCGGCTTATATAGCAGCATTTAAGTGGAACACACGTGGTGATAAGATGTAAGCAAATCGTCTACAGTATCAAAAAATCGCAGGGGGG